>JAMQGT020002759.1:0-10362 GCA_024447675.2 Pterophyllum scalare | reverse complement strand
CTGTAGCCTACTCATTCAGTTAGCGTATTGCTATTACTGCATCCCAGCCACAGCGTGAACTCATGATATACAGGCATGTGGCACTGACACACAGTTACATATGGGGCTGAGCTCTATGGGACAAGCCTTTAAGAACAAGAGGAAATCTCCTCACTATTGATTTGTCTAATTGGAATCAGTCTTCAGGAGGCTTCCTTCTATTAGTGACTTTATTTTCTGTAAATAAAAATGTTTTCAACATGAGGAGAAGCCAAACGGCTTAGTTATGAATGTTTTAGTGACCATATCCAACTGAAACCAGACCCAGTGCAGTGGATGTTGCTACGAAACAAAAAGTTAGTATGCTGTAAACAGCATGTACAGTAGGAAGAATAATTTTCAGCTTGTTAATAAATGATCTTCCCATTCTATTTATAGATGCACATGAAGCATGTTTGGGATCAAAGATGGGATTTGTTGCCCTCCGCTGCATTACTGTTAAACTCATTTTCTTTGGAAGATTTGTGAGTACAGGTAGAAGTACACATAAAGGATGGATTTCAGGAACCGCAACTAAACTTGTCAAATACTCCACAGAGTACAGATTGTAAACTGATTATCGCACCTGAATATACATGAGCAATTTTCCTCTCATCACAGTAAAGACTGAAATGTCCATAGTGGTTTGGATCCCCATACATATGTTAATTATTTGCCAAAATCTGACCTTTCTTCTTTTTTAAAACAAAACAACTTCCTGACATTGCCAAAATCTTTTTTTCTGGGTAATTTCTACCCCGTGTCACTTTGTGCCCATAAAAATAAAAGGCCAGTGCAACCCATCACGTATGTGCACTGTTCTGCTTCTACTGTACACAGCAGTTATGAAAGTCATTGTAATGCCAACTCTAGGTAAATGCATTATTGATGATATTTAATGATGTTGAATTAGCATATGGAAAAGACTTGTGCTGTGCCTTGAGTGCTCTCCCTTGAATTCCAGTGGACTATTTTTGCCAGGCGACCCCGTGTTGTAATGAGGAATGTGTTTATGCAGTCTCATTTCCACTGGAGTCAAGTGCCTTTAGGCAGAGGCAAAGCACTGAGAACGTTCTCACTTGCACAGGGATGCAGGGACTGTGTGTATTGTTTGAGTTCATCTTCATATATATATATGTATATATGTAGTGTGTGTGTGTGTGTGTGTGTATGTATGTATATATGTAATGTGTGTGTGTGTGTGTGTATGTATGTATGTGTGTGTGTGTATGTATATGTATATATGTATATATATATATATATATATATATATATATATGGTCAACTTGATTATAATATCTTGAAAGAATACTATATACACACATACACACACACACTGCACTGGTGCTGTACGCTGATGAATTAGTTAAAACATGCATGCACTCCAAATGGATTGTCTCACCAGTTTAACTTACCAAAGTCACTGCTTCATTAATCCTCCTGCTGGTGGTAGTCAAATGAATGGAAGCAAAGAGAATGAAGGTCAGCCAACTGACCTGACCTGTGCAGCTATGGTGGGTAATGTGTTGCGGCAGCGTCGTGTTGTTATAACAGTAACTCTGATCCTGAGTCATTCTCAGCGTTGCAGCATTGACGCGTATTACAAATTACACGTTAGCTTCATCATTTTTCTTTGCTTAATCTATCAGTGTAGTAGAAGCTGCTCCGGTAGTTTCTAAAGATTGCTTTTGTTTCATCCAACCTTTATTTTTCATGTTGGTATACACTGAACCTTACATTTATACAAATGGCCTTTTTTCTTGATGAATACTGGTACATTCACATCATTTATTATTGCTGTGTGTTAATGTGTGTTTGTGTGTGCGTTAGTATGTATCTTTTCTACAATTTGTATTACTGCTATTAGCTCTAATCTTGCCATAGGCATCAAAGATGATTGGAGCACCATCTCCCTGTTTGCCCCTCCACTCATCTTTTTATTTATTTTTTGCCACTGTTGTACTGAAGGAACTGAGACCTCGCGGTGTACAGTACAAATCTGGCAGAACGGAAATGAAGGAGACGTTATCACCTACTGAGCTCGATACAATACAAATTGCTTTTGCAAGGATACCTGCAATATCTCACCGCTCTCTCTTCCTTTTCCCTTTCCCCCTCCCATGAGCCCCTCCCTTTTTGTATTTCATCTCTATCTGGTCTCCTCTCCTTCCCCTCCATCCAGCTCCTCCCCCTTCTCCTCCTGTCTCCTGTGAGACATCCATAAACACGGGGCATATATTGCTGTCACTTCTCATTTATCAGGCTCATTCGTTTCACTGCAAGATAATGTCGCCTTCGCTCATTTGTTCATTTCGACCTGTAACAGAGACGTGTATTACCAACTATTTTTTCCTTTTTTTTTTTAAAGCTTGATTGTTGAAATGATGCCACATAAACGCCAAACAAGGCAAGAGGGACAGGAAGCTGAGCCGTTTATATGGCTTAATAGCCAGAATCAAGCTAACAAAGGGGTAGAAAGAAAAATGCTTTGCGTAACATTTTGAATAGAGGCTAGAACAGCCTGCACCAAAGTTTGGGGAAAAAATGTGAGCAAAACCCACAAAATGAAAAGCACAGCGTATCGTTCCAGGGTGGATTTTAGACATTTCTGTGATTAAAATGTCACAATGAGAACATCTTGTTCAATAAATGTAGACACTTCCAGTGCTGCAGTGCTAAACTCTTGTTTGACAGCTGTTTGCTCACACGCACACACCGGTGTGGATGTGTGAGGTGCTAGTTCACTGTGGTGAAGGAACTGCCACTGGGTAACTTTCTGCAAAAAGAAAAAAAGTAGGTGAGAAGGACTTTGTGATGACTGGCGGTAGACACACACCATATACACTGACATTGATGGCTACAGACAGGCACCACAATGCCAAGGCAAGGTCGTGGCAGTTCACTGTCCCGCCGTTCGCCTCCTGAGCATGCAGAGTTCAAAGGCTTCTCTCACTGTCTCTTTTGCTGGCTGTCTTTTGACTGTACCTCTTTATGTTAGAGACATTTAAAAAAAAAAATGTCAAAAAAACCTTTGATTATTACAGTAGAAATATTGTGTGGCTAAATGCTGACCAGCTCTTTTAGGGCCAGTAGCAGAAACCAGACTGGTGATGAAGCTCGAAACGGCCCCGGTGTAGTCACGCGGTCAAAATAAGGCTAGTGTAAGCTCCTCTGTCTGAATTTATTCCAGGTTGTGTTTTCATTAAAAGAGGAATGATGATGGCTATGACTCCAACAAGTCCTCAGGGACCTAGTGGCCTAGTAACAGCTGCCTACGCACACACGCTTAAGCATCCAAACAGTTATGCAAAAGAAAAAAAAAAAGGGGAGAGAGAGAGCACCAATATATCACACAGCAGTTCTGACCTTGTTCTGGGTTGCTACGAGCTATGGGCATGTGTCAGAACACCTTCTTTGTCTACGCAGCCTTGACAAGTGTTCTTCCTGTGTGTGTGAACTTCTGTGGTTTTGGCACGTGTGATATGTAAGAAATCCTCTTCAGCCCAAGACCTGCAGTCGCATCCAGAGCGCTGTCAGGCTCAAGAACCATCTAAATGCTGCATTAAGGGAAATAATAGAGGAATTATCCGGTAATGTACTTTTGTCACAGGAATGGAGGGGGGATTTGCATTACATATGTAATCTCCTCACCTCAGAAATAATTGGACTTCTACCTTGAGATCATCCCATCAGAGATGTAGGGAGATTACCGTTCGCTGTAGACAAAGATGGGAAGTAAATGAGGGATTTTAAGGAATGCTGGGAATCTTTTTTTTTTTCTTTCTTTTTTTATACAAGGCACAGCGATGGACAGATTAGTCCTTGGCTACAAAGATCCCAAAGATGTTAACCCTTTATTTTAAATATCCAGTGTAAAAGAAAAGCAGCATAATGTAGGGTTTTGAAGGAGTATTACTTATGAAATTCACTGAAATATTAAATGAAAAGAGGATGTGTTTGTGGTGTAAAAAATAGGCTGCAAAGTTTAAGAGCTTCAAAGTTTTTGCTGAACTTTTTGTTCTGTGAAGACAGCAAGTGTATTGTGGAATAATTTCTCAAGTGCCCTAGACTTTGAAGTCTAGTGATTGTGCACAAGTATAAAAGGAGTGATGCGCCTCCATTCTCACTGATCAGAAATTGCCTGTTGATTCCCTCGGTGCCCTGAGCAGAAGCAGAGAGAGGCACCTTTGGACATCATTTAAAAGAATCCTTTAAAGCTTTATTTACTCCTTTTTGCTGGGTGGCTCAGGCTGTTTGAGAGAGTTTTCAAAAATGGTCTCAAGTGTTTTTTTTTCTTGATCCAGGTGAAGTGTAATATTTAGGAAACCATTTCACTGAGATGTTATTCAAATGAAATCCTGGTTCTTTTGCAAGCTTCTGCTAGTTCAGTAATTAATGAAATGTTGCAGACTCTAATGTACATTAGTAGAATATGAAGTATCTTTGATCTGCATTTGATTATAGTGTATATACAGACACACTCTCCCATTCATAGGAATGGTACTGTATAAAAAAAGGTTTGAAAATACCTTTGGGATCAGCAGTGATCTCTGCAGCCTTGATGGAGATAGTCATCAGACGAGAAAATGTTGCATATTCAGTGGTAAAAAATAGAGATGGCACAGCAGTGGCCCATGGGGAAGGAAAAGGAGAAGGTTGGAGGTTAATGCATATCCCCAGACAAATACACACATAGTACAGAGGAAGGAGAAACTGTTACGGTGGGCTGCTATCCATCCCCTGCCCCAGTACTGGCAAGAACTGACGTTGGTGCACACACACCCGAACGCATGCACTCACATGAACACACCCGAACAAAATGCATGCACTCTAATAACCTCTCTCTGTGTAAATCGGCTCACACACAGATTGGACTCCTGAGTCTGGTTCCTGGCTTTAGTCACTGTGAAAATTGGAGCCTTCAGGATTCCCATTGTAACAGGCCAAAATTACTTGGACACCAGCTGGGCATATGCATGCATACATGCATGCATGTCTGTGTGATACTAGCGCATGTGCAATATGTTGTGGTAGAATTGTAGGCATAGGATACTACTGTTATCCTGCAGGCTTCCATTGTCTTGAGTATATTGAAGTTTTTGCGCGGCATTCTTCATGCACACAAATTCTGTGTGCAAATGAGTGTTTGTTTCTGCTTCGGGGGCTTAAAGACAGGCAAAATTCAAATTCCAGGTTTTATTATATCACTTTGATATGAAGTAGCTGCAGATTTGCCCTTTCCAAACACATGGCAAAGATGTGTGACATAAATAAATTGGCTCTCAGACGGGCTTCAACCAGTGCATTCATGAATACCTGGGCCATCTAGTTTAATGCCATGGCCCAAGCGCTGATTCTCCACTGCTGTGCTCACATTAATCTCAGTCCATGTGCGAACAAAACGCAGGGAACTGCCGAGGAACACGGAACGGCAGCTATTAAATCACCACAGAGGAAGGGTATTACCACAGAGTACTGCTGGAGTGTCCTAGTGTCTGAACAGGTTAAGGCACATACTGTGTGCTCATTATACCATGGATTTAAATGATAATGAGTTCGCTCAAGGTTTCAACCAAGTGAGACCAGCATTACTTTTGAAAGAAAGCTGAAACAATAGCCTAATTCTTTAATGTAAGTTGCTTTGTAGGGCACGGCAACTGAATTCTAGGGAGAACTCAGGGAGGTGGGTTGCCTTTAATGAAAGACATTAAAATATTTGAAAGCAAACATTATGGAGTGATTTACATGTTGTATTAATATAGGCATGGCTAGGGAAGCGTGAATTGTTCAAAACCTAAATGCAAAAATTCCATACACGTGCCAAATGACCTGTTAATGTTCAGTCTGCCAGTTGCAGTCACACTGTGCATTGTATGTATTGTATTAGAATAGGCACAGGATTTGAGGGACCCATTGCACACAGCTGCTGAAGCATAAAAGTCTGTGGTCAGCAATGTATTTGATCAGGACGGCAACAGCTGAAGATCCAGAGGAAATTTCTTTTTAACCCAGCCATTATTGGTACCTACCTGGCAGGCCTGAGCAGAAAAGGGGGGGGGGACTTCTGTGCTGGTTTGATTTGATTGTGATGGGGACAGTTTTTGTGGAAAGGAAAGCTGGTGTTTGCCTCTTCAATCAATAAGCCATTAGCAACCAGAGAAGCAGATGTCAGTGTTTGTCCTCGAGGCATCGCACTCACCTCAGCTGTTTAGATTTTCATTTTGTTAACTCTCTCACCTCTCGCGTCGATGTGTCCTGGACCCAGACGCGGTTGAACTTGGCGCTAGAGCCTCCTTAGAGCTTTGTACAGGTTGTGCCTTCACTGATGTGGCTTTGCAAACATGTCAGTGAGTCGTGAAATGAGATTTCTCTGCTATCACTGATGGACCGAGAAGGAATGCCACATCTTAGTCTGAGTGAATGCCCCGCTGCTTTTCCCCTTTGCCTCCTCTCAGCACAGGCATGTCTAACCATCACTAAGACGGATCGATAGCGCTGAGCTCTGTAAGCTGCCTGACGCCAATAAAGGAAATACTGTATGCTGTAATGGGATGGGGATATTAAGCAGTTAAAGGGGATGGTTTTAGCTAAGCAGTAGCAAGACATGATTAGCGTATTTAAATTAAAAAAGAAAAGAAGAGCTTTGTTTGCATAAGTTTTATAACATGAGAGCCTTTGATCTCCTTAAGGGGCTGCTAGGCAGACTAAAGCATGCGAGACCGTATCTCTCCCCCCTGTAATGTTTGGTAAGGCAAGACTTCTGCTGATCTGACAGTGCAGCCAGAATATTGAGCTCCATTGTTTTCACACTATGTAATTGACTCTTGTCATGTACAATTGATCGATCTATAGTATGCATGCTTTATCAGTGTGTTTCTCCAAGCTTGCTAGTTTTAAGCAATTGAGGAAAATCTGAGATGTGCTCTGGGATTGTTAAATGCTGGATGGCTAAGGTTCTGAATTCTTTGTGGTAAGGCGGTGGGGCTTTTCTTATACTTCCCATGGTCAAGATGTGGCTATTAGCCAGCTGTGGGTATAAGTATAATATACAGTAATACTTGCAGAAAAAGATAACTGCGTCATAGCTGTTAGACAGTTAATCTTAGATATGAGTTTGCAACCAGGGTAGTAGCTTTGGCACTCGCAAGCATAGTAATGGTGAGTGATTCTACAGTTAGGGGAACAGGTCATATCAACCAGAAAATTAAATAAAATCAGCACTCTTTTTTTGCTTAATAATTAAGTTATTTTCACGACATATCTCGGAACTGTGCAAAACTCATTCGTTGCCCAGCTTAACCTCCTAATGATTTTTGAAATATTTAATAATTGTTTAACGTGCAATTCATTATTTTCATGGCTGTGTTACAGGCAAATGTTTGTGTCATAGGAGGCATGAATGAGATACTGTACATTTGAAAAAGCACATTCTTGAGTCAGTTCATCAGGGGTTTTAAGGATTTCTGTCTAACTTTACTGATATTGTTGAGGATGAATTTTTTTTTCCAACATCCACATTACAGACTTCCCATTCTAGAAATGTACCCCAACATTTTTATTGCACTTTGCATCCAACATTTAAAAGATTTATGACACAAACTGTTGCTGATTTGCAGAGGTTTCAGTGGGTAACACACAATTTAGTAAGTAAATAATGAGTCAGATCGTTTTAAAAACACTTTTCTTGTGTTTAAATTATTATTTTAAGCAAATAATGATAAAATAATATGAAAATAATTGACATTTACCAAATTAGACAACACAAAAAAAAGCTCTTCTATTATAGTGTATACATAGTGTGCGCTTTTTTTCTGCAAAATAAATGATGCAACCTGGTAACTTCTGCTGGTAACCCTGCTGCTTGGCTGGATGCCTCATTTTTACTGGCCTCATAGGTATTCATCACAGTCATTTCATAGTGTAAGCCTCTGGAAATTATGTTTTAGTGATTTAAACAAAAAAAAAAACCTACTGTGAAAACCCTGTAATAATGGTAGGGTGAAATCCCTACCATTAATCTGGTGCATTCAGGGCTCCTTCTGACAGGTGGGATGTTCACATGCTGAGAGTGAATGCACGGCGCATGCAAATAGAATTATTTTTCCTGTTCACTGAGTGTCAGGCAGTCATTTATGATATTTATTGTATATGTATATACTGTGAAAACACGATTTATGGGTCATCAGCAAGTGCCCCCGCCCCCCCACCCCACCCCGTGTTATAAGGAAGAGTGCAGAGTGATGATGGGAATCTTGTTTGACATTCGGCATTGAATCGGTTATAAATGATTCTGTTGGATCCCCATATGAAACAGTAAAAACACTGTTTTGCCAAGGGGAGAAAATCTTTTGAAGCCAAATCTCAATCAACTGGATATCACATCAGAGCATCAACGAAGATCTTTGAACAAATCATCCTCACCTTACTTTTCTTTTTGTGGCGAGGATGAAAGTACATCTTTTTCTTTTCTTTTTTTCTTTTTTGATAATTTAGCCGTGCTGCCCATATACTCATATATTTGCCAAAGGGCATATTTTGACATCAAAGGGCCAGCTGTCAGCCTTGAAGGGTTTATAGTGATGGCTGATGACTATGAATTGAATGACTTCCAAGTCTTGATCAAAGATTGAGGGTAACGTTTGGAGACAGTTTGGCACTTTCCTGACTATCCAAGGTCTATAAAGGCCATGCAGTCCGCTTGTTAGAGAGCAGGGTTGTCTTTAAACAGTGAAAACCATTGATTCTTTTCCTCAAATGAAAATAAGCATCCGGTCTCTCAGTTTGTTATACACTTTTAAGTTATGCTGTGCTTTGGGCTCCCTGTGTATCTGTTGAGCTTTTTGTTTCATTTAGATTGTGGTTCAAGAGAAAACAGAAGTGTTCTCCTCTTCAAATACGTTCAGCTCCTCAAGGTGTTTACATTTCAACAGTACTGATAGCGTCTTGGCTGCGGTAGAGGTCGGTGTACCCATTGTCAGGGTGGTGCCAGACACCTCCTGTTGCTTCTGCATAATAGCAGAGTGTTGGACCATGCCAAGCTATGCAGCACTGTTCCCTCTAACCTGGGCTCCCCAGTATTTTTGCCTGAGGATGATTATCCATGGTGAATTGGTCTTTGTGTAATTAACAGCAGCTCTGGAGCTTTTTGGAGAGGTTGACTCATTAAGGGCTCACATGGGCTTCATATGAATTGGCCTTTCAGAAGGGATAGCACTGGGCAGACAGTTTTTGATTGAGCTTGCTTTCTTTTGCCAGAGACTGTGACATCTGCACCTGCTTAGAGTGTTATAATTAAATGGCTGTTATCAGTTTTAATCGCTACCATTAAGCGCTCTACTGTACATGCTCCAGAAGCAACCCATGCAGCAGGCTGCTATTAGTGGTGTGAATAAGTGCACGGAAAATCTTTGGTTAAGTCTTCAACCTGGTAGTCCAGCATATTGAGCTTTCTAATATGTGGTTAATGTTGGAAAATGGGGTATTTTAGTGTAACATGTGGTCTTGCCTCGACTCTAACCAAGTAGTTTTTTGCTGCCTAAACTGAACTAAACAAAGTTAAATTAAACTGGCGTCTCAAAGCTGAGTCATCTAAATTTATGCCACATCTGCAACTTTTTTTTTTCTTTTTACTTTTCTTGTTTTTTCAAAGTTCAAGCAGGAGGCCACAAACTGGCGATATCAGCTGATAATAACCGTCGGTTATCCAGAGGACTCATTAAAATTTGTCTCAAATAAGCTTTAGATTTAGTAACTAGGTTGCTGAGAGGTTTTGGAAAGTCATGGCAGATTAACACTCGCAGAGTTGATTTTACTTGCTTTAAAATTGATGGTGATTCCTCGCATTACTTTACATTCATTTGACAGACTGCTTTGCCCAAAGCAACTTATGACAAATGCATTCAGACTTCATCGGATTAAGTGTGAGGCATCAAAAATGCAAAGTGCATCCTTCCCGAACAAACAATGAAGTGCTACAGTGCAAGTGCTCAGAACTGGTGTCTTTATGTATAAAGTGGCACTCTGCTGCCTCAGCAAATCCTTGTATGTCTTATTGAATAGCCACGGCAACAAGTAAATGAAGAGCAGAACCTCCATTTTAACCCAGAGGGTCGGGTCAGTTTTTTTATGATAGATAAACTGAAAGATAAACCTGAGTGATGTATGCTGCAGTTTATGACTGTTCCTTTGTTTGAATATTTATTTCAGTAGAAATGTAATCTGATGATGGAATAGCAAGCTCACTTTTTTAATTTTTCTTAAAAAAACTTTCAGTATTTCTGCCGTTACTGGATTAAAATGCGTCATGAGATTCAGAGAAACTGCTTTAATGTCCACAGTTTAAGC
>JAMQGT020002757.1:10000-55980 GCA_024447675.2 Pterophyllum scalare | reverse complement strand
TTTCTAATCTGATCTAATGATCAGCTTCACTGATAGATGATGGCTCTCTGACCGCCACAGCAGAGATGTTTCCCAAGTTACTGTTAAAGGTCAGAGTTCAGTCATAGTTTCACATTTAACTGAAAACATGCCGGTCGTTTCCAAGTCTGTAATGAGTGTAAAGTATAAATCAATAAAGGCAAACGCGTTTATAAGAAATGTCTCAGCTTTATATTATTTTCAATATTTCAGTACAGTTTTGGGAGGATGAGCCATTTTAAATAATGAATGCAGATCGTGTTGAGAAAAATGAAGCCATAATGAATGGATCCAAATGGGATGAGCTGGGAAATTACTGGAGCCTGAACTGGATCTGGACTTTATCCGGTCTGAATCCGTGATTCTGAGCGTATCCTGCTGCTGTGCGAGGGGTTCGACACGGTTTGTTGATCCGTTACGGAGTCTTTGATCACCATCAGGTGGATCTGGTGAATTTGCAAGATGTCAAGGTTCATACTCTGAATTTCAGACACCATAACTTTCAAAATGTCTGACAACATTTAAGTCACTTTAAAAACATTTAGTTCAGTTTTCAAGTCTTAAAATAATTTCAGCCTCATCTTCACTCAAATATTCACATCATCTCCAAGATCCAGACATTTTTCCATCAGTGTGACCTTTTACAACACCACAAATGACTGATCACCGATCATTGATCAGTGTGTTCTGTGTTCTAAAGCTTCATACAGATCAGTGTGATGTAACAGTGATGCTGCAGTAACTACAGTAAATGTTTCAGAGGAGCTGACTGACAGTCTAACAGCTGCAGCTGCGCTCATTATAAATCTGTGACATCATAGCTGTCTCCGTCCTTACAGCCTGTCGACGTAGTGAACGACTGTAAAGGCTTCATGTTATGTACAAAAACAACAAATTAACGTCAAACTGGGATATCCAGCTGCTTGCAAAAACATAAATGTCAGCAAATGAATTCGCTCCTCTGATTGCTTTGACAGCGACTTCATGAATGGGGAAATAAATCGGGCATCAGACAGGTGGTTCAGGTGCAGCAGGAGGGGAGGAGTCAGAGAGACACTCAGAGTTTGTTGGATAAAACCTGCCAGCGAGCAGGTTAGGTTCACAGAGTCTGTTACCATGGTAACTGACTCAGAGTTGAAGTTAGCTCTCTTTCTGGAACAATTTCTGCTCATTTTAGGGTTACAAACACAGAGTTTTTAGCTAAACCTGCTTCCTGGAATAGGGCCCAGGTATAGTATATAATAATTATGGTTCTACATCAGAAACATTCAGCAATTAGTAAGTCAGTAGGATTCTCAGAAATGAGATTCTGGATGGATACAGAAGAATTTTATTCCCCTATTTGAACCATAGAAACAAAGAAATCTTTATTATAAAAGCACTTGAAAAGCATTATAAACTGAAGGGATGGGGTTTAATAAATCTGTTATAGAGCGGCTGTAAAGATCCAAAATCGATGCTACACGACTGTTAAACATTGACCGCTGTCATCGGCGAAGATGGCGAAAACAGTGAATATTGGTAAAATCAGCTGACATTTTGTGTTTTAACAGCTTACTTGTTAAAACTAAAACTAGTGGTAAAAATTTGTTTCACGCCGTGACAGTAACTCAAATCGTAGTCATAAACACTCAGTGGTTTCCTTTCTCTTCATCTGTCGCCAACCGCCACCATCAGCGGCCCTTTCTGTCACTCTTAGGGATAATATACCCTGGCTGACAGGAGTTTGACAGGAGTTTAACTCGCTAATTTTGAGGGCTGCGTGGATTGAACTAACCTCTCCCTTCAATTGGCTCACAGATGTTAAAGCTATCATCTTTGAGGTGGAACCAATCTAGATGGAACCAATCCTGCTCTTTGTTGCAATGTGTCAAATCCCAGTTTAGCACAATAAGTCTACCTCCTGCAATACTGGTGACAGCTTTAGGGGTCGGGATATCAACCAAAAGCAGGATTCGTGGACCGTGCGTTGCATCTGATGTTTACAGGTGACATCTGACTGGTCTAAATTGAGACTATATGCAATCCCGTCTTTATGTCTTTTAATCTTTGCGTTTAAATCATTTTTCCACTTGAACGTTTTATGTCCTCAGCAAAAACTGTTTATCTCTCGAGTGTTTGAAGAGACGTTGGTAATGTTTGCCTTTTGTCTCTCGGCTTTTGTGTACTGTGTATTTTGTTTGTGTACCGTATGGTGGGGGGGGGGGGGTACTTCTTCAGCTGCCTTATGCATTCACATTTCGCCGTCTCTGTTTGCTTCTCGATCAATTTAATTGCACAAATGTATTTGCAAAGCAGAACAAGCAATTCAAGCAGCTATACTGAAACGCCCAACAATCTTCGCTGGATTCCTCCACGAGTTAAATATACAGACTAGATTATGTATATTTGAACAGAAACATAGGGGAAGCTCAAGTCGCAATAAATTCGGAAAGGATTAAAGCAAGAAGTGTATCAAAATATTTCTCTGGATGAATGGTTGAATTAGTTCACGTACTCTGGCTCTTTTTCTTTCCTTGCCCCCAACACAATAGTTCTTGTTGGCTTCTCGGGATAAACTGCTCTCCCCTGTTCTCAATCCGGAGTAATGAGACCATTTGTCTCACAGTGCTGCATAAGAACAGAGCTTATCTCTGTGTTTGCCATTAGAGGTGCTTATTGCCCCAAGAACAGCCAGCTATCATTAATACACTATCATTAATACCTGTCGCACAACTATACAAAGTTTTACCAACTGCCTGTCGGTAACTACCTCTCTTGCCAGTTCTTTTTCTTTACATTGTGAGCCAGAATAAATCAAAAGATGTAGGCTGGCCACTTTGCTTGCATGAAGGCTCTCAATAATTGATATCATTCGGGCGCTTCCACCGGCAGTATCTAAATTGATGTTCATGTCTGATCTACTTCTGTCCTTTGCACTCATCTTTTCTTACTTTTTCAATTCCATCCTCTCGACCGTCTTTTCACATTAGTCTCCCGTCCCTTTCAGTGGTTGAGATCGGCAGAAAGAAAAGCTTTTGCATGGATGAAGAGTTTCATTATCTTCCCCTCCCGCTGTGCAAATGGCACTGTGGCTGTTCACATCTGATCTGTAGGTAATTGGATAGTTCCTTCACTAAGGAGCCTTCTAACCTTCTCAAGAAAAAACTTTTTTGCCGCATTTATCAAAACAAGTCCTACCTTTGATCCACAAACTTGTCTTATGCAGAGGTTTAGGCCCTGACAAACTCTCCACGTCCTAAACTTCCCTTTGCACCGCAAACAAATGTTGCAAGGTAAAATAAAAATGATGTTACAGGTGCCCCTGCCAAGTAGAAATTTCTGAGTTGTCTAGAAAAGCAGCATTACACCCGTAACTCCCGCTTTTGTTCGGCATCGGCAGTTGCTGTTCTTTCGTGGCTTTCCCGGCGTTTGAAGCCACATTCCTCACGCCTTGTTTGTGCTAGCCTGCCAAAGAGTTGTTGGGGGGTTGTGTATGTGCGGATGTCTAGTCTAAATGATGGGGAGGAGGCCTTTATAAAAAGTCCAGGGTCCATGTTGGGGACAGAAAGGGGGGAGCAGCATTAATCTAAGAGTTCAAGCCTATAGTTGTCACCCTCGTGTGGGTTCAGAGGGGTGAGGAGGGCCGAGACACTGACTTAAAGGTCTTTAGTTTGAACAATGCCTACGTTGTGTTTCGGGAGGAAAAAAGCATGGAGTTCACAGTTCACTGCTATTTATTTATTTATTTTACTCTCACTGCATTTTTTTTTAATCGTGTCCTCCCTCCACTCGTTACTGTCACCTCATTGGTTTGCGTATTTCAAGGACCCAATCTGCCTTTCATGCTCTTTTCTTTCTTTCTTTCTTTCTTTTTCTTTCTTTTTTTAAAAAACTGAGCCGTTCCTCTGATGGCATATGTTGTTCTCCCCCTGGTTTTGTCTACAGCCCCTCTCGTGCACAAAGGACGTTTTCACACATGCAGGCTTTTCTGTGTTTTGCAGCAAGTATTCTGTTTAGACGCCATATTTGGATAAGCTGCCTCGACGTGCAAGCTGAATCGGCTTTGGCGGGCTGACAGCTTGATATGTAACATTAATGGAAAAAAAACAAACAAACAAACAAAAAGGAAAAAAAAAAACGGATGAAAAATGACATTGGCAGCTCGAACACACTGGGCCAATTTTGAGCACCGTGGCATCATTTCACTGAAGGATGCAGCTTTTTTTTAAAAAGGAGTTTCACTTGTGAAAGTGTCCTCTAAAAAACAAGTCAAGCTGTGACTTGACAGGAAAAATCCACAACAATTTAAATAAAAATTGGAAGTTGGGAATAAAGTGTAGCCACAAATTTAAAATATGAATAAATGAATCATACTTGTCTGTCAACATAGACTTCTTTTAGTGCATGGGAATGTGGTACAGCACAGGACTGCTATTTATAGGCTTTAACAGGTGCACTCAGTAACAAATCCGTGATTTGTTATTGGCAGGCAGATTATACAGATTGTCTTACTTGTACCTGTGCATGACAGCTACTGTGGAACTGCTGCTGCTGTGTCGGCCCCATCTTTCTTCAATGAGTTTGCCTTGGGTAGTTATAGATTTCACTGGTTTTTCTTCTGGTACATTGTTATACTGCACACATAGCCCCGACTTTATTTATTCATGGATGATACATATTCAGATGTATACAAAGACATTGATGCTATTGTAAAACCTTTGTAATGTTGTTGGAGTAGAGCAGTCAGGCTTTAGGAACCATAATATTTAAATGACACAAACTTCCTGATCCTGACCAATATAGGACTTTTAAGACCGATGTCGATATTTGCTGATTCAGAAAGCCGATATTTCAATATATCAACTGATATATTTTTTTTCTTTTGGATATATGAAACAAACAGATTTTCCTAACATTTGCTATGTGTTGTTATTAACTCATTTACGCTCTACGACTATGCTTGTATCAGCTGGTTGTTGTGATTTTGGAGTTTCCAGCAGGGAAGTTGCAGAGTGCCCTCTGGTGGACAAACTATGCAAAGTTGACATTCGTAACGTGGTCGAAAGGTGCTTCTCCCATCTTTACTTTTAAAATCTTCATTTATCAGCCATTATAAATACCAATACTGACAGTTTGGCAAATAGATAAAATCAGCCTGCTGATAAATAAGTTTGACTCTGCACTCATCCAAACTTGGTACTGCACTTAGTCTGTTCCTGTGGAACCAAGTAACAGTTTTCAAGATGGGTGAAGAACAGACACAACCACTCTAACACATACAGAAATTACTGGATTTATTATTAAGATCCAGTTCCATACTATTTGGGTCATTATTAATTGAATAAAAAATAGACTTCCACTCCCATTTTTTGCATAATTTCTTCATTGACTAAAAGATTTTCCACTTCAAGAGAGCATAAACTTGTCAGTGCGGGAGCAATTTAATCAGATTTTGTCTAACCATTACGATTTAGAGTAATTTGCACAGTGACCCTGTTATAGATGTGTAACTTCTGAGGGAAGAAAACACAGTGGTGGTTGCATCAGAGTCATAAAGTGAAGGAGAGAGATGGAGAACATCTCTAGAATGTCAGTGAGGGATTATTTTCCTTTCACTTAAATCAGAATTCCGTTTCTGGTTCCCCTTCACCGGGTTTGGACGCTCCCTCTGGTCCTTTTCGCCTCCCAGTAATGCAATTAAGATCTATAAGCTTTTCCCTGGAATAAAGGCACTGAAAGACGGATTGTTCCATGCTTCGCTGAAGTTGGGAAAATCTGTGTGTTCTCATGTGTGTGTTTGTGAAGATGGATTGATAGAGGGGTGGAGCTACAGAAGGTAATAACATTGGATCCCTGCTCCCTGCCATTCAACTGTTTCCCACTAACAGACACGGAGAAAGGGATGGAGTTGTATTCTGCCCATTTGAACACGCATGCGTACACAGACACAAGCGCGCACACGCACGGAAGCAGTCATTTCTCTCCCTTTGTTTCCTCCATTCCCACTGAAATTCTATTGTGTTGCCATAGTGTCAGCGTGACTTTTCGAACAAAACTTGAACCATTCAAGCTTTTCTCTCCCAGCCATTTCAAAGCAGGCATTGCTGCCAGTGCAGCAGATTGCCGGTTACTTATCTAAACAAACAAACAAACAAAAAAAAAACCATATTAAATGTGTTAAGCATGTTTGTTGCAGATCAGCGGTATTCCACTGCAGCCTTTGGTACTTGAAAATAAATGGGAAGGGAGTGGGGTTTTCAGACATCAGAGCAATGAGCTACGGTACCAATCTTGTTTGAAGGGGCATTCAGATACTCATCTCATGCATTCATAATTTACCTTTACTCAAACCGAGTGACATCTTCTTGCTGCAGTTTGCACATGTAAATTGCTCATGAAATTAAGAAAATCACTTGATGCATTTTCACATTCAAATGCTGCAGGCACAGTTAACTTCACTGATCTTAATTGTGCATTTATTACCCCGCATAGTGCCTGCTTTTAATGCTTGTTTGGTCTTAAGATTAAAACAGAATCTGTTTTTATATTTAAGTTCTCCTATAAAGACCTTCATGGAGAACCAGGCATTTAATAGTGTTACAGACAGACTGACTCTTGTATTTACACAGACAGATGTAAAGTTTGGCAGCAAAGCGATAGATTTTTCTGCATAACACAAAATATTCTCCCTCGGTCTATCTCACCTAAAGCAAACTACATTAATTTACCTCCGCATTTTTCTACCTTATTTGCATACATTGGGGAGGAAAAGAAAATTAAAGCAAGACAGTCAGCTTATCCCTCACAGATCATAAATTAATGCAGATAAGCGCTCGTTAAAAATGTGTTAAAAAACGTCTGCTCAACGTGGGAGACTTTTCGATTAGGAATGCAACTGAATTTTCCTCCTTTCTGTCGCTGTTGCATGTCCTGCCCCAGTTTTGTCACTTCGCCAGCATTGTTGGTTGTTTTGTAGGTTCAGCAATGGTGTGGGCAGCGCCTAAGCAGTATTGCGGTGCGATTGAGAAGATAATTGGCTTTTCACTGAAGCAGTTTTATGCTGATGCAATTGAACCACGGCGCGGCGTAAAGGTTAGGGCGATATTAGGCCCCATACAAATGAGAACAGGACAATACACACTGAGGCAGATGTCAAAGCCAATCTCTTCTTTTGGCCTAACTGGAGGGGAATGTGTGTCTGTGTGGCTCAGAGGTTTGTGTACTCTTTTACATGGAACAAATGAAAAAGTCAGAGGGTGTTAAGTACATTGCAGCTGCATACAGATAAAAGTAAGCAGCTCGAATGCACACTTCCAACCACTTGCATTTGCTAACAGGCACAGAAGCGAATATGATCACAATTTATGCGTGCACATACCCACAGGCACTAAACAAAAAAATAAATCTACAACTGTGATAATGGTTTAGAGTGATCGATGGAGCTAAAATACTGATCTTTAACTTGCTCCACCCTCCTTTAATGTTTTGTTGCTTTTTCCTGCTGAAAGGGTTTTTGTATTCTGTAGACAAGCAGATTTGTTTTAAAATTCATCTCTGAAATTAAACAAAGCAATCTGACAAAAAAAAAAAGTCGCTGAAAATCTGCTTAGCGGAGGAAAAAACCAAATTGAATAAGGAGCTCTTTTCAGTTGTTTTATACTGAATAACACATAGTCTCACATTTACATACTTTCAATGAGAGCCATAAGATTGATTTCAGTGGCTGCTGGGATATAAAACCTGTATCTATAGGCTCACATGTTAAATCTGATTAAAACCATTTTGATTGATTGATTTTGATTGATTGATTGGCTGGAACAACATCAGTTCAGTACAGTTTTATTCAGGTTACTCTGACTTCACACCAAATATAATGTGAAGATTTCATATGGCGTGATTACATAAAAAGTCTATGCAAAGAGGCAAATTGACGGTGATTCATAAGCGACTGTTGATTCTCCTGAAATCACCGACAATTAAGCAACCAACCTTTTGGTTTAGTTTGAGTGCAGCTGGTTCTGTGTGGTTGAACTTTGATTTCTCATAAAGCCAGAAAAATAACGGGCTATGAGACAAGGGAGTGAAACTGTAAGATGTGAAGGTAAGTTGTTGTTGTTGTTGTTGTTGCTGTTACTGGTTATTTCCAACTTGACTAAAGCGGGGTGGAAATTTACATGTGAACTTTTACTCACTACATTTTAATAATTAATAAGTATCCCTACTTTTATTTTCATAACAGGATTGTTACTTGAGTTTTCTTGCACTTGAAAGAATTTGATTATTTTCTGTCACTGTGCACTTTCCCAACAACAAACTGACTTAAAGACAGTCCTATTGGGATATTCGTCATTGGTGCTTATCACATACGACTGACTGAAATATGTGTAATTTATGCATCATTTGTTGCGCTGTACTCAGGAGTTAACAGTGAATGATCTGGAACGGTGTTCAAGCTGTAGATGTCAGTAAGTTGTGGTCTTGGTATAGTTATTCACACAGTTGGTTAATGTGGAGGAAGATGTGAGGAAGAGAGGACAGGACCCTTCATTTTACTTTATGATTATATCAGTATGACATGAGGCTCAGTTAGCTTTGCACAAAAACAGCTGGTAGAAATGTCCTCCAAAGAGCTACTTTTTTCGTTTGTACTTTGAGTCCTTTTCAGAGGCAGTACTTTTTTTACTTCAACTTTTACCAGAGTAAAAAATTTTTTTTTTTAACAAAAAAGTATCTGTACTTCTACTGAAGTGACAAATGTGTGTCGTTTTTGTCATTTCTGCTCTATTTCATTTCACTGCGGTTGTATGGCTTAACAAATTGCCATGACAACAAAGTGAACTTGATGAAGGGTATAAGAGTGCTGAGAATCAACCTTGTGAATTTATTCCTTTGCTTTTTTTTTGTCAACAATTTTCATTTCTTTGACACAGTCAGTAAATCAATGTATTAAAGAGGAATTTGACAGCAAGCAATTCATTAAAACAAATATTATCAGGTTATTCAGTACTGAATGCAAACACACAATAGCACTGCAATGCCCCCATTTCTATCATTAGTGTTGTTTCCCCCCCCCTTCCTATATAATAAATGATCAATAATTCAAACCATTGTCTCCCCTCTTCGCTGCCTCCTAGCTCCTTTGTGTACGGATGTATGTTGCTATGCTCAGCTATCTGCTTGTGAGCTATGTTGCTATGGTCAGTCTCTCGCTGCCTTTGGCCGCGGTGAGGGAAATCAACTGTGGCAGAGCTGTAAATTATTCCTCTGGAGGGCTAAAAGGGCCTGAACCCACGCTCGCTTCCGTTCGCCATACCTTTATCAGAGCACAGTCGGTTCCTATGGGCTCCTTATCCGTCAGAGCTGAAAGGCTCCAGCCGAGCAATATCAATGACACAGACCACAAAAAGAGGTTGTTTAGTGTGCGTGTGTGTGTGTGTGTGTGTGTGTGTGTGTGTGTGAGAGAGAGAGAGAAGATGGACAGAAGGATGGACAGACATAGAGGGAGGATGGGGTAGGAGAGAGATCCTGGTGGGATTGTAGAGCTATTATGTGTTAAATCTAATTAATGTTGTTGGAGTGGCTGTGATGGGAGGAATCAGTTTGCCATTTTATTCAAATATTGAAAGAAAATGTTTATTTTGTTTGCGTCTTGCTCTTTGAAATGCTTATCTTTTTTTTCAAAATGTTAACAACCCTGTCGTTATGTATCCGATGACATTTTATGCTCTCTGTATTTCTTTGGATTGAAAGAAAATTCAAGACACGCTACGTTTAAGCTCGTGGCTTCAGTGAGTGAATTCAACACTATAAACCAAAACCACAGCTTCAGCATCAATCTTAGAGGTCAGACTAGGAGAAGTTTATTATTAGTCAGTCTGAGGGGGGGGGGTCGTCAATAGTTTGCAGTGATTCGTGAATTCCCGGTGAATTAAAAAAGAAGAAGCAGCCGTCACCTTCATCATTTCATGTGATTATTCAGGGATCCGAATGTTTCCGCTTGCAACGACTTTTAAGTGTCTGCTTTCTTTTGCTTTTTGGAAACACTTTCATGGCTGCACACACTTTGTTGCTCTTGACACAACACTGTCCTTTTATCTGACATGTGCAGATGCAACATTTCACAGCCGCAGCCTTTCAGTCAATATGGGTATTCGAGGTACGTGCTAACTCAGTATTCCACGCCATAAAGTAATTTCTGCTCTCTAAAAGCATTTAGAGAGATCTTAAAGACACCTTAAAGAAGACGAAGGATAGACTTTTTCTTTGCTTAAGACTGCGCTGCATTGTTAATGCGATCTTTAAAGCTTTGTTTACATGGTAGACAAGCCTCTGCTGTCTCGTCCCCCTCACCCTCACTCCTTCACTGCCTGAAAGAGGACTTCCTTGCATTCTGATCGCGGGCCTGTCTGTTCTTACAGACTCTAAAGAATACTAATCAGAAAGGCCTCCTCCGCCTCTAAGCGAACTCTATTCATTCGGCGATGGTAGAAAATAACTGGGGACGTATAGTAAACGCTCGGTCTTATATTTGCTTTTTTTTTTTTTTTTTTTTGTAACTCCTCAGACCCTCGCTCACAATACTCCTAATACTTAATGCTACTGCACTTCTTTTGTTACGCAGTTTGGTGCTTTACCAGTGAACCCAGTGCTCCTTTTAAAAACTGGATTGCATGGAATTTAATCGTCACAGTTGGTCTTTGTCTGTTTTGTCTATTCAAAATGTGGGTAGACTCTGAACAGTGAGAGTGGGAGACAAGTATTGGTATTAGTAGAACGATTTTATTTCGCCCGCTAGCGTGTTGAGGTTGCTCTGTCAGTGTCAAGAGGATGGGTGAGAGTTTGGTTTAAAGTTGCTATCTTTCATGCAAGTCTGAAGAGAGAGTGATTTAAAGAACAAGGAGAGAAAAGGGCGACTGGGAAGCAAGGAAAAACTTAACCGAAATCTGCAATTATGCCCTAATAATTTCTATGTAGTTACATACTGAAGCGTAAAAAGGAACAAAACACTCCGGGATCTGAAGCAGCCTTTGTGCTTTTCAGGATCAGAGTATTATAGTTTTACCAAAGTACATTAGGAAAATCACAGGACGGCTTCTGTGTTCTTTTGTTTAAAATGTTGCTTAATTACATGCGAAATTCAAGCTGTGCCCGTTTGGTCGAAAAGGTCTATTAGTTACACACGTGTGAGCTTCTAAGAAGAACCTGAGGGCTATATGCGCCTAGCTTCTGAGCCTCTTTGTCCACTCTTTTGTCCATTTCTAAAATATCCCCTCAGTTAAACTCCCATTATAATATCTCAGAGTAGCCGATTCATTTCAGCGGCCTGTTGTCTGCTGATATGAACTGAATGGGGGACTACACCGTATACCGATCTGTGACGTATTCGCGTTAAGCATTTTCAAGCTAAAAAGAGTCCTCATTTAAAGTCGACACGAATTTGTGCAGTAAGGATCATTTTATTCCGTTCACTTTCTCCTCCTTCACCCCAGATGGAAACCATGTGTAAAGCTTAGATCAGCTTACCGGCTAGCCACGGATTTGGGTGGTCAAACGGGTTCAACAAAACCCCCCCTAGTGCCTGGCACAAGCTGTACAGTGTGCACACATACTCACACAAACACACACAAAGGAATTAGAAAACATCATTGCCATCCAGGGATTCTTTCCAAAAATGCTAATGTGGCGTATTTGACCTGTTTGCTCAGCCTACATTTTTAAAAGCATTCAGACTTCAACAGAATATTGGAAGACAGTCCAGCATTAGGTTAAAGCGCTGCTGTTATCACATTAAGCCAGGAGTTGAGGTCATCGTCTCCTTCTCTGTAGCTGGCGGCAAAAAGAGAGGAGGATGAGGGGAAAAGAAAAGAATAAGGGAATCACCACCCTGAAATATTAAAGGCACCCTTTGCACATACATATATGCACACCACTTTCTCTCTTTTTCTGCCTTTTCCCACACAGACACACCCTTCTCCCTTACCTGTAGGTGCCTCTGGGTGAGGCTGATCAGGTCTAAATACCCCTCCGGCAGGGATGTCTTTGATGGCTGTTGCCCAGCCTAATTTGAAGCTGGGCTCATCGTAAGCCTCCCAGTGGGATACTGGATCAAAACATAGCCAGTGGAAAGAAAGCTGGGCCTGGAGGGGTGCGTGCATGTGTGTGTGTGTGTGTGTGTCCATGAGTGTGTTATTGTTGATGCCTAGTATGTGTGCAAATGTGACCCTGTAGTGAGTATGTGAGTGAATGTGCGTGCTCACCTGGCTGTTCGTCTAAGAACTGCCGGTTACAAACACTGAAAGAGGACAGAGGACTGAGGGGGCGTTACTGACAGTTCTAGCCAAGGAGCCAGCATTTCCATTTTGTTCACTGGAAACGGAGTGTGAAACTTTGATGAAGAGCAATTTGCATCTCTGGATGGCTGTGAAGAGGCCGGCTTTGTTCGGGGCCACCGAAAAAGCCGGGCCCGCGCACTGCTGGCTCCAAAATCTGCCCACCCTATCGCCGAACGGCACCCACCCTCTGCCCTTCACCATCAGCCCTCCTGGCACCACTTTCCTGCTACTTCGGCCAGTGGCTGTTCTAGTACTGTGCTGTGTGGCCACGAGCACCTGCTGGGAGTCCTTTCATCGTGGCCTCTCTGGGATTTTTCAAAGTGATCTAAGGGCACCCCCACAACCTCTGCACAAACGCATGACTACAATCAGACAGCGCGGTGGAGATACAGATGCAAATTTGCATCCATGAAAAGCTAAGATAGTTGTTGTGGCACGTCGACTGCACGATCAGTCTTCCAACTCATGTACATGAATAGGAAAAGTGGATAAAAGGCTTAAAGTAACCTCTTTTTTTTTTTTTAGTTCAAAGGCACATAATGCATCCCACTTTAAATTTTGCATAATCTCTGAAAAGCAAATGAAAGAACGGTTCCCCACTGTCATGTTTATTAAAACTGAACAAATAGTCCCCTGTGCCTGTCTTGAAACAGAAAAAAACAGTTAATGAAGGGGGATGGAGTGAGAGACAGTGGGACAGGAGTGAAGACGGGGTGGTTTGGGATTTGTGTGTGCGTGCGGTAATGGGGCTGAGAGGCGAGTGTCTGGGTTGTATTTGTATTCCAGTGGTCCAGGGTATCCGTGGATACACCTAGGTGACTGGGAAGCATGCAGAAGGAGGAAGTGGGAGAGCAGTTATTTCTTCACCGTGCCCCTGATACCCACGATGATTAAAAAGAACCACACAGTGTGAGGTAACTTTGGGTCATTCCTTTGGAAAACATGCTCATCTATCTATGACCACTTATTACGTGTGAGCATGTATGATTGCAGATGATTTTGTGAGTAGGATAAAAAGGCAGGGTGATGTGCTGTCAAGGGAAAGCTTACGCATTATTAGTTAAGTATTATATATATATTTAAAGTGTCATGAAGTTCCTGCAGAATGGTTTAGATGGTTTCCTTTGCCAAAGTACTAACAAACCACAGAAAATTGAACACTGGGGCCCAATCGGTTCTATAGTTGCTGAACGATGATGTTGCCAATTTTAACTGAGCTCCAAGTGAGCTCTTTAGAACCACTCATCCTTTCATAGGTGTTTATAAAGGCATACTGCATGGCTAGGTGCTTGATTTTATACACTCATGGCAGTGGAACTGAAAATACCCATGTTCAGAGATCAATAGGTGCCACCCAATACTGATATCTGCATAGTATATGTATGTAAAAAGAAATGTACAACTTTATGTATTTTGGGAAATTTGTCATACACCGGTCATAATTCGTAACAGTTGCAAAGCACTGAAATGCTGGCATGATACCAATATTTTCTTTTTTTTAAAGAGCCAAACAAGAATTAAACAAATAGCAGAAAACGGACAAGACTGTGTAAAATAAATGAAATAAATATGACTATATTCTATCAAACCATTTAGCATAAACTAAACTTTATAGCCTACAGTGCCATTTCACTCGTGGAATGGCAACAATAATGCTGCTCCACTCTTTAAAAAAACTTGGATTTGTCAGTGAGCTACATAGACGGGGGGATTTGTGCTTAAGTTTAGTGTAAGCCTTGTCTGATAGTGGGCCAGTTAACAGTACTTTGTCAGCAGAGTAGTTGGTGGGGGGAGGTCTGGCCAATTAAAACATGTCCCATGTCGTAGAAGATTATTACAATCCCAGTGTCCTGGTATCTTCCCAGCTTTAAAAGCTAACTCAGATGAGGTCACCTCTTAACCAGCTTAAATTAAAATTTAGTCACAGTGATCAGTTGTCATCATTAAGAAATGTCAACACAACTCCCAGCAGCTCCTCCATTTAAAGTTGAGATGTCACGAGATTATGCCAGACAGACAAGCTCATTTGGTCGGCTTACAGAGTAGGATGATTCATAAGCTGCGACAAAGGCTGTGTCAAATGGTTCCCAGCGCATGCTTTTCTTTCTTCCCTCCTAATGTTCCCAAATCAAGTAGCTTTGAGGGCCAATGAAAAGAGCTTAGTCATTGTGCAATTTTCATTCATACAGTTGATGATGATGGGACTTGTAGGCCTTAAAGGGATTAGCGGAGAATGCATGATTACTTTAAATTTTAAACCTGCTGGAGACAGCAGCGGTGCTTTAAAGGGGAAGTTACTGAGTCATGGCGCTGACCAGCCTTCCACTGGCCGAGGTGTGGACAAGTCACGCTGACTTGTAGCTTAATAGTAACAATAGGACTGTCTGGTTGGTTGTGTTTTGTATTTAGATACTCTAAGATACAGTAAGTAAGTTTTTGTTTCCTTTCATAAATTAACTTAAGTAAAAGTGAATTTTAAAATGAATGTAGCACTGGCAGGGCGATGCACCTACCAATTTAATACACATATATATATATATATATATATATATATATATATATATATATATATATATATATATATATATATATATATATATATATATATATATATATATATATATATATATATATATATATAAGTCTTGAACAAACTGGGGTGATGGCTATACTTTAACAGTTAAAGCTGGGATAAGCCAACACACTTTGAGCTTTTTTAACCTTTTAAGCATGTTGTTATTCAAGCTGCCTGAGAGGGACTCTCGCACCTCCTCTTGGCTCTACTTTCGGGTCTTTTCACATTAGATGAGCCCCGGGCCCACAATAGTAGGCAGATATGTTGATGATGGTGTAGCTTAAGCAGAGGACTCCTACCTGGGCTAGTTTTAGGTGTAACTGCACTCTGCTATAGTCGTTCAGTGTTATGAAATTAAAATGAGTCGGCTAGACTGACGGTATAGACACACAGTCACAATATTTTATAAGGGCCACAAATTCAGATGTTTTGTCATAATCGAGACTTGTCCCAGTAAGAGATCCCCACAGCTGATCCGCATTTTATAAAATCATTTTATTTTTCTAATAAGCGACCACAAACTGAGAAGACAAAGGAAAAGACAACTGGCTGCTTGCCAAAGGGGGTGAAAAAAAAGGGGGCGGGAGGAAAGGAGGGAGCATGTGACAGGGGCAGGAGGGGAAGGGTGGAGAAGAAGGGGATAAGTAATGTAGAACGAATGAGTGTGGCAAGGAAGACAAAAGATAGGAGGCTGTGTACAGTGTTTTGTTCTGCTGAGAGTGCAGCACAACACGGAGGGAGAGGCAGGTCAGCGTGTCACCAAAAAAAAAAAAAAAAAATGCCATCGCTCTCAGCAGGTCGGCACTCTGCTCCTCTACCTTCTTTTGAACCATAAATGAATAATAATGCAGATAACGCACACCACTGTACACATGGATGTACAAAGACACACACATGCTGTAACTCCTGGTGACCTTTTGTGAGCCCCCGCACACATACTCACTCACACACACAAACAGCATCCATTTGTAATTGAAATGAATTCTTTTTGCTTGTCAGCAGCAGGAAGAATTTGTCCTTCTCCCTTTGTCCGCGGATGCTCGGCAGGCTTTATTGGAATCCCCGTCGTAACCCTCCTCCTCCCCAACCACTCCCTCTGGCGAGTGCTGATTTTTGATAATAAGCCCAGTAGTAATTTGTCATGTGGCCCAACCAACAGCGCGCGGCATGTGAGCGGTTTGGGACTTGAATGGCAATGGTGGAAGTGCAGGGCCGTGAGAGGGGAATTACGAGGCTCACAGCGAGCGTCGATTCATAAAGCCAGCGGGAACGTTGTTTGCTGGTACAAGGCTTTTCTTTTTGTTTTGGTAGTGGGCTGCTGAAACCTCACCCGTTCCTGCCCGTCTGTCAGTCGCTTGCTAGAAAACTAATTACAGAAGAGCTTTTATAAGTTTTTATTTTTGCTACTCGAGTGTGGCTGCCACACTAGTGACAATTTGGTTTTTAGAATGTGGGGTTTTCCACAGTTTTGTAATTGAAAATTTAATTGCTGTAGTCATCAAGGCTATTAATTATTTGGCAATTATGCATTGATAAAGAGAGCTGATAAATGGATTAAGCATTTTAAGATAAATATTCAGCGTGTCAGCAGGCGCCTATAGGCTCGAGAGGCTGGATTCAGTGTTTACCACTGCTGGGTTCTGCAAATATAGGCAGTATAGGAATGAAGAGCAAACACTATTGTGTACTATGTGAGAGTATGTGTGTGTATGCATGACAAACTGAGGTTTCATATAGTACTGTATATCCCCCCCCCCATGCTTCACAGCAGTTTTATGGCCCCTGTGGGGCATTTAAGCTATGCATCTGAGCGAACGTGTGTGTGTGTGTGTGTGTGTTTGTGTGTGTCTCCTGACCTCAGGAGACAGGCTGGAAGCCGGCCCAATTGTAACTGTATTTAAAAGAGGGAGCATTCCTCCTGTTGTTAGCCAACACAATTTTAGTATCTTTAGACAAAACCGTTGTGCTTTTAAAGGGGGGCAAAAAAAGGTTGTGCATTTGTAACTCTTCAAAGCTTCGCAGTCTGAGATTTCTGATACAATATGTCCAGTAAGAAAAGGATAGCTATAATTATAAAATATGCATGTAAACATCGGGTTTTCTCCACAGCCGCTTTGGAGCTTTATGAATGCAGAGCCTTATAGGTTTTATGAGGTGGGGGAGGAGCATGCTTAAAGATTGATAGGTGATATCATTAAAACGATGACCATGTCTCGAAAAGTGAGCGTCTGGTTGTCCGATGAGATTGGAGTGTTGAGGTGGCACATGGGAGAGGGGAGGACGTGTGTGTGTGTGTCTGTGTGTGTATGTGAGAATGCAAGTATGTATGAGAGTAAAAGGGCTGGTATCAGTCCCTGTGTTTAATAAATCAATGCAGGTCAAGTCCGAGAGCTGGATGTCACCTAGATGGCCTGTTAGGAGGATTTGTAGCGCGTGTGTGTGTGTACGTGAGTGAGTGTGTAGAGGTAGTTAAGAATACAGGAGCAGCGAGGTTGCTCTATGCATATGTCACTTCTAATGAGTGGTATTATAGCAGAAAGATATGACCTCATAGTCTAGTCGCCTGACTTGTTGGAGAAAAATACCATCTCTCTATGCGCGCGCACACACACACACACACACACACACACACACACACACACACACACACACACTATTTGCTCACACCTATTAAATGCCTCTGCTCAGACACACCTTTTGCGACCTCTTCTGTTTCCTTGTGCTCCACAGAGTTGGTATGATGTGTGCTGCTCATGCCACTGATCTAGCATAATCGTTTGAAGGACTGACAGGCTTCGTGGTATAAACAAACAAAAACAAGCCTGGCCTTGTTTGTTTCTCCCTCGCCATGTGCTCCCACAGTGGCCCCTTTTGTGATGCTACTTAATTAGCAGTCTCTGAACATAAAACAGTGCAGCATACAAAGCCACCGCTCTCAGGTTGCTCATACAAGATACCCACTCACCGGCACAACAACGAAAACACTCAGCATTTGTTTGTCTCAGAGAGGAAGCAAAAAGTATTTTGGGTACATGGCATCCAAGAAAAGGAGGATATTAAGAGGGGAGGGGGGAAAGGTTAGGAAAGCGAGACATTATGTGCATAGAGAACCACAGCATAAAAGAGGCTGATGCTTTTCTTTTCCTGTAATGTCATCCCATCAGATCTTGTATTTTTACTTCTTTTTTTCTTCCTTTTTGTCTTGCTTGATGCCCTTCACTTCTAAGCTGCTTTGCAGAGCTGTAATGCCCCACTTATGCAATGGAAGGGGTTGGGGGGCAGGGGATCGGGGGCCTAGGATGTGACAGGATTTGGGAGGTCTTAGGCTTCGGCATTAGGATGATGCAAACACTGTCGTTCTGGGAGTTAAATCCCAGGATCTGGGAACAACACAGGGCCATAATAACACAAATAAAATAAAACACAGATTTGTCTCTTTAGCCAGATGGAGAAAATACAGACCGGATGATTGGTAATTGTCAAAGCTTTAGAGTTAGCATAAGCATGTCTGACTTACAACTGACATTGTAGGCACCTGCTGGATAATATCAAAGTACAGGAGCCTCAGTTTCAGACGTGCATGAATGCAGAATGAAGAAAAAAAGTTCAGCAAGAGTTCTTCGGCCGGGTGTGGTCAACGCGGATCTAGCATGATTCAGTTTACCACACACTTTGTATGTACACTTTATATATGTAGTGCATTCACACAGACATTAGAGTTAGCCAGGGCCAAGTAGCAGTTACTGATAAAGTTGGTGCTTTTCTAAAAGGGTGACATGGACTTGAGCCGGAAAAGGGACAACAGTGTAACCTGTCTCTATGTATTTGTCCATACAAAGAGGAGGGATTGCTCAGTTAGATCAAACAGTATCCACACATTAAAAAAAAAAGGGGGAATTTTCAATTAATTTCACGAGTTTGAGTTTGCTTTTAGTTGATTTCAAAGGACCTTTTTAAATGCAACATTTTCACTTTATGTCAAACGGGTAGCAAGGCAGAAACCGGAATTAAGCAGTAATTTAATAACACTAATATTTGCTGAAGATGTTTGGCAAACGTGGTTGACGCCAAGGGCATGCCTTTAATTGTTCTTGCCAGTGTAAGCAGAGAGACAGCTACAAGACAAAGAGGATATTTGAAGTGCGTGTATTTCCTGTGGTGATTCTTTTCATGCATTCATTCATTCATTTCGTGCAGTTAGGTAAAGCTGCGTTTTTTGTTTTGTTCAGTTTTTTTTTAACGTTGCCTTAAAACTAAATAGTAAAAGTTGCGTCATCATTCTGCAACACAGCCTCGCTTCATGAGCTCCTCTTAATGCTAAATCCCCATCACTGCAAAGTGATCCTAACACAGGCTCTTCATATTTCTCTGGAAGCTTAGAACACAGAGAATGCGGTCCAGGCTGTTTTTTTAAAATATGTACACAGATATACAGCCTTAAGCAGAGGTATAAACAGATTCACAGGCACACACTCACGCAGATGAACACAGATGAGAGATTAACCTCCAAGAAGCAGCCGAATGTGTGCAGAAACTGTGCTGGCATTACTTCTACAAAGCACCTTAGCGTTATTTCTTCATATTTTGGAATTGGTTCTTTAACAGAGCCTCTGTATATGACACCAACAGAAGAGCCATATGTAGCTTCATTTCTAGGCTAGAGTACAAGCCAAGTTCAGTGTGTCTTTAAGGTGTACCTGCTTAAAATATGAAGCTTAATAATAGTTAAAGTATGAAAAAGAACAAAAAAGTTACAGTTTGGGGATTGTATGAGTGCTGGGATTTATTTTTAAGCATTTTGGGGCATCTTTTCTTCTTCTTTCAATCTTCTCACCCACTTATATAAATGTTTCCTATAAAGAAGCAGGTAGATGTTGCATGCATTGCTGGAAGACGAGCATAAAGGCGCATGCACACACCTCAGGTCACTGGGAAATGCTCCCCAACTGTCCACTACTGCTGCTATCTCTTTCATCTTTGCCACACTGAACTTTAGAGGCTTCCTTAATACCACATGATGCAAGTGTCGCCCAGGTGCTCTGCCTCCTGCCCAACTCTTCTCACCTCTGGTGTTCTGCATTATTTATTATCTTGTTTTTGTCCAAAAAAAAAAATAAAAAAATCCTCAGCCCACGTCTTGCCCTATAGGCCTGACTCTCCAGTGTCCAGGGAGGGAGATCATAAAAATTGTAACAAGCTTCTTTGAACTGGTAGGTGGTATTTGATGTGGTGAGAGGAGCATAATATATGGCGTATTTGATCTGGCCAGCTGTCTGAGTTGCCTGTCCATGAGTTCTCTTCACATCTCTAGCCTTTGTAGTGCGTGCATCAGTTCCTGGCCATGTACACACACACACACACACACACACACACACACACACACACATGCAGATGCAAGTGCACTTTCTTAGATTATTGGCCTTGACTTTAGACTCACATAAATGTTTCACTCAGAGCATTTTTGATGATGGTGATGATTACTGCCAATTGTAAGTGCTGTTTGAAACTAAAGTTAATGTGGTTTAACACTGAGGTTCTTTTTGAAAGTTTGTGCATCGCAAATATAAAAGTTTTGTTGCCAGTTGAGTTTCCTCAAACACTACTACTGAAGAACTAAATGCTGTGTAAGTGAGGTTTTTGAGTTTGGTTTTTTTTGGAGCCAGGTTTGGGCTATTGTTGTATCCTGGTACTTTCCCCACTATATCTCTGTCTACAACTTGGGGAAACCGGATAGGCCTTTAATCTCCTCAAAAGCTCAATATTATTCTACTTTACTCCATCGCTGTCTTTGGTTCTTGCTCACACACTCACATAGATTTCTTTGAGTAATGTGCACTCCTTTACGTTTGTGCTGTAACCTCTGCTCGCTGATTTACAGCCTCTCTCCCTCTACTGACACACTCTGTTCTTTAGCTCTTTAGCCGATCACAACAATGTGGAGGACCATCCGTTTCCTCTCCTCTTGCTCCCACACTCCATCTCACTCCTCTTGCCCTTTTGTTTCTCATTTCTCTCCGTTTGCTCCTTTTACATGCTTGCACTTTCCTGGGTGCTCCGTAGACCTTCAGACATACCGTTTAAAAACAGGTTTTCTTGCTTCTTTTGTCCACCGTTTGTCTTGAATATACTTGAAGAACGCTGTTTTTGTACTGTACCGTGCAGGACGTGCTTTTAGATCACCTCTGGGGGAGCCCCATGGCAGGTTAAAAAAAAGACAAAAAGAATCGAACTTCTTTTTGTCAGAAAATAAAAAGAGAAACACTGTCCTATTGTGGCATTAAGTTTGATGAGAGTTTCATGCAGTTCTTAGAATAATGTGGGAAGTAAGTACAGCAAGAAATTAACTCCAGCTAATGGGTTGAGGCAGAGCAGAGTTAATTTTCATAGGCTAATCATCAGTTTGCACTTCCATTCTTTGTTCAGAGTTTACCGGGATTTTTATCTTCACACCGCTGTGATGACTGCGAAGACCGTTTCAAACACTTAGCAGTGAAGTTCTGTGTCTGCGTCTGTCACACGTTTCTTGCTGGTTTAGTTATTCAAATGGGCTTTTCTGTCGCATGCAAATTATCTCCACACAGTTTGATCTGAGTCTCTGTAATGAAATGACGGATGATGCAACATGGTTACCATAGTATTTACCCGGGCCTTCCTCCAGAAGCACAGACTGGGTGGGTGCGCTAAATTCTTACTGTGATATTTTAAACCACATTTGTGTGCAGGCACCAAACAACAATTAAAATATTTTTGTCACATAATTAAGCACCAGCTTAAATATCAGGTCTATCTGAATAAAAGTGGGATTTCGAGAAGGCACAGGCACAAGGCGCAGGGCAAAGACTGTGGCTGTACGGAGTTGTATGACTTCATGCATAAATAAGAGATTAAAAGAGATTACCTGCAGGAATTTTCTGCTATGTAATGGGAATTTTTTCCCAATGACAGTTCTCTGAGTGAGCCGATTAATGAGTGATGAAATACTTTGCACTCAACTCAAACAGCCCCAGAGAAAAGGAAAATTCAACTAGGCCAGTAGAAACTCAGCTTAGGGTTAATGCTGAGCCCCAAAATCAAATGAAGGTCCCTCCATGAGTGTGAGATCATGCTGATGTTGAGCCTGGTACTTCCTTGATGTTGGTCAGATGGAGCTACCTAATGCAGTACAATTAAGTCTTGAGTCAGTAATATCAGTTAATTTACTGGAACTCCCAGACTTTATCTGGATGGTAAACACTTTATTACCCAACTCTATGAAGTAACCATAGATTTTATGTTTAAAAAGGGGGAAAAAAGGGTTGGACATAGCTTCTAAGTCTGAAAAATTAAACCAGTGCTTCATTTCATTCTTTAAAGCAGGGTGGAGGGTATTGGTACAACTACAAAATTTGTGGTATCATGACACCCCCGTCTGAGAGCGCAGTAAACACTTTCTTTATGTGTTTGTTGTTTCAAAAGCTAGTTAACCAGGGGGGCATTTAAAAAAAAAAAAGATCTTAGTTTATTCACAGTTTGGCAACAAAAAAAAATTAGTAAAGCATGAAAATTGCTGCACATGCTTCACAGATGTATAACATGCGTGCAAAATAAAATGGCCCGAAATTTAATGAAAGAAGTCTTTTGTCTGTACAGTCAGTCCAAAGCAGATTGAGGATGTTTGGGAAACCGATTCAAGGCTGTTACTGCTTCTAATTAAAGGATGGAAAATCATCTCGCCACAGCGCTGCCGTCTGTTTCATGCCATTGTTTTTGAAGCAAATCAACATTTCAGGACTGGAGTCAACAGGTCCTCATTAGAGGTGACACAACTGTAACTCTGTTGTTCCTGTTGGATCTTTAATTTACATTCCTCCTGTCCCTCTTTGTGTTTGTGTGTGTAATAGAGTGGGTGATCTGAATTGCTTCAAAGCAGGAGCTGACTTTGACCTGTTCTCCGGTCAAAATATAGGGTCTCAAATCGTGTCATGGCGTATATGGAGAGGAATCCAGTGTGGCGGATGTGCTTTGTATGGACAAAATGTAGACTGTGCGAACATCAATAGGTCAGCTTAGTCACTCATTGATCACGGCGGTCTCCAGAGTGTGGCATTAGTTGAATGCCAACAGAAGAAGATTGTCTATACAGTGTGGGGCAGTAGCTGCATCTTTGAGCAATTTTTCTGGTGCCATGTACTCTGGGGTGTCAATTTAATTTTAGCTTGTAGGCCACACACTGGGCCAGCCCAGTAAAATCAGTGTATAATCACATATCAAAAATAATAATTATGAACGCCTCAGATTTCCCCCCCCCTGATATAAAAGCGATGGTGAGCCTGAGATGCCTTATGAAATATAAGTGCGTTTTCTACAATATGTCTGTTTTTCCACACTCGTTTCAATATCAAGTTTTTACTCCATATCATGCATTTGCATGGGATTTCTGAGCAGTCTAAAATAGTTCCCCAAAGCAGTATTTTGATACAACATAGAACATACGTTGATACTTATATTTAATCAGATCTTGTTATGTGTGAGTTATTGATGTGTTTTGTTTTCTTTGTGTACATATTATGTGTACAGGTTGAATCAAACTTCTTTGCCAAAATCTCTGACTCTTTCACATAATATAGATGGTAACAGACGTGTACTTTCCTTGTAAAGTAAATGAATAAAATCAATTTCAGCATATTAGTATCCTTCAATTAAGAGTTGACTGCATTAATAATCAAAAAACATGGTACATAACTCAAAAAAATCCTGTAGCCTAAATCAAGTGAACCAAAATGATGGATCGGGTGTAAAAAAGTTGATGTTACAGTTTGAAAGTATACAGTTGGTGACTATTCAAAAATGTGAATACAGTAAAATCAGCTAGTGAATAAGCTGAAGCACCTCTGGTCTTTCTGCTGTTTTGCTTAAATATTCATCAGTTTTTTTCCTATCTAGGTACAGTGGACTAAAATCAAATGTTTGACATCTAGGATGAGGGTTGGTTGGTAGGTATGCATTAATGCATTTGCATAATGCATCTATAGTAGTTTCCCCCCTCCACATTCGCTCTCACACAAAATAACCTCATCATAAGGCAGGTTAGGCTGTTCCATATGGATGACATTCGTATATGACAGGCCTTGGAGCATCAGAATGTAAATGTAAGCAACTGTTTTTGTGTGCATCAGCAACTCTTGGGAAGATGTGTAGATGTTTTACTAGTTGGTTTCAAAATTATAGTATACTTTTACAGCTATTAATCTCCATACGGAGTCATTAGCTCGAGGAGTTCTACAGTGTGTGATGGAGGAGGTGAAATTCAAAAGTGTTTTTGGTGTGTGTGATGCTGTTTTTCACTCCTGGTGTCAGTTCCTCAGCCTGTTGCTGAAAATTTAGCTTTCTGTGAATGTTTATTTTATTACATGGAAGCTTTCTTTCCTGACAGTAATACTGTATACCCACATGTGGGGAATGTTCATTCAAAGCCTCAAATGACTTGATGTAATTTTCCATCAAGATGAATGATATTGCGTAGCTACAGTATATTTTATTGTCCAGTATTTTTTTTTTTCAAAGATAATTAAAGAGTCCACTCCATTTATTTAAACCTGGCAACCAGCAAAAAAGGCACCGGGTGAATTGTATTAATTTCCTTTTTGTTATTAAGATAAGAAAAAAATGAGTCAAGAAAGGGCTTGTATGAAACTGATTGCCTTACATTTTAATTCAAATCTTGCATCATATGTTGCAAGCAGGGGTTAAAGTGGGCCGGAATTATCCGGAATGGCGTTTTTTGAAATGTCTTGCAAAACAAATTCAAGTGCACAAATTTTGTTAATCAAGGTTTGCATGGAATACCGTCGGCCTGCTAAGCACTTTGGTACAATTTCATGCAGGCTAAACGGGTTAGTTTGCAGTATTGTGCTCAAGTTCACACTGATGCAGTATGCTGGACTGCTACAGAGCAGACATGGTGTTCGTGGTCAGTGTGAGGTTACATCAAGACATCAGTTTATGTTTGAGGTGTTGATGCTCACTCACTGAATTCTACCTTTTCTACTTGCTTCATAGTGTGTAAAGATCGGAAAATGAACCATGCAGCTCGTAAAACCTCTACTTACATCTTGTTGAATTCAGTTTGCTAAATACACAAAGAGCAGTGAATATCGGCGTAGCATCACAGCCTCACAAAACAAATTATGTGACTTACTTATAAGTGCTTCCTTTCTCCACAATGCACAATGATCTTAGGTGTTCCCTGCACGATTATGTACCTTTTTATCTGAATTACGCAACCTTGCGTTGGAAATAATTATGTTGGCCGATGAGAGAAAATGTATTGCGAAGGTGAAGCGCTATCTTACAGCACTGTTTTTTGAATTTTAGTTCCTGGTGTGTATTCGGTTTGTGCCACAGCTGCTTGTGTTATCAGGCTGTGGGTGGAGATGGAGGGAAAGACAGAAAAGTGGAAGAGGTGGGATTTATGCGAACATGCTGGTAGGAAGGAAAGAGATTTATGTGGTCTGTTGTGAAGACTAATGCCACAGCACGAGACCCCACCTCAACAGCCTGTTTCCCTCTTGTCTTTTATTTCTCTGCCCCTATAGTCGCTCCTCTCTTCTCTTTCTATTTACTTTTGTCCCTGGCTCCGACTACTCTGGAATCCCTAGAGATATGCTTATCATTTATTCTAGGCCTACACCTTCTTCAGTCCTTTCCCCCACATGTCTTTAGACTCCCTTTTTCTTTTCTTTTTTTTCTCCCCCTCTACTTGTTCACACGCTCTACAGGTGAGCATGTGAACAAATGGTTGTCTGGCTTTTCTTCAATTTGCCATACAGTCTAAGTAATTGCACATACACATTTAGAATGCATTAGTCCCCGCTGCTGAGATAATGTTAGTTTCCCTAGCATGCACTTCTTTATTATGGCTTTCATTTGAGCTGTCAGTTGTTACTTTGCCTTCTTCCACACACCGTGGGATACCCAAGACTACACACATAAACATCAAACCTTTTCTCCTTAAAATATAGTTTCCCTACAACTAAATTGCTGTCTCGGTTACATTCCGAGAGAAGCGTATTTCTCAAAAAAATATCCTCACTTTTTCAAAGAGCAATGAAGTAGTTAGACAGGCAGATGCAAATTCTGCTCATGCATCTTGTGCTTTTGACTTTTAAGTTTCTTTGTTTGCATAGGGCAGTGGCTAGCAGCATTGCTGGTTGTTGATGTGAGTGTGGGTGATTGTCGGTCTCTGTGTTAGTCCTGCCTGTTAGCCACTGTCAGCTGGGATAGGTTCAAGCAAATTTCTTTGTCGTTCATCCCGATTCAGTTTTATATTAGATAATTATTTATTAAAGAACTGGCATTGCTTTACTAGTCAATCAATAGGTAAGAATTAGTTCAAAATTAGACTTTCCACTTTCTTGTGAGTTGTTCTTTAACAGCTTTGTATAAATCAGTAGAGCTGCAGATTAAATATTATTGAAAAGTGCTGCAAGATGTATTTTTTTATTTTATATTTTACAAATTTGGGCAACTGGTTCAAAATCTCATCCGAATGAACGACAGGTGTTCACACCCACACAGCAGGTAGAATTCAATCATCCGATTAGAGAATACTAACTGCTGAACTCTTCACACATGCGAATAATCACAGGCTAATCATCAGAAAATGAGACTAATAGAAACATCACTTTAGTGATTAAAAACAGCCGTAAGGCCTCTAAAACAAAGACCAAAAAAACGAGGGTGAACTTTAAGGGGCCATTGGGTACGTGCTGATTTTCACACCAGACTCTTTTAAGTCTTCTTGCAAATGGAAATTACCTGTATGCAAACTGTGCCCTGTGTCACAACAAAAGCAAAACAGTGTATTTTTGTCATCCACACACAAATTATAACAGAATAAGTGAACATAAAAGTGTGGTTCACCGACTTGATGGGGATTATCCAGTAGCAGCCTGCTTCAGTGATATGAAATATGATGTAGCTTTCCTACATTTTTGCAGTATTGAACATGTTCCGGCACCACCTAATGGAGGAGATCATGATTTGTTATTCACGAGAAGAGAGACTTTCTGGATATGAACCTTACAGACATGGCCACCTTAAGGACTGAACGATGAACTTAAACTCGTGTATATAATTGTGTGTGAGCGATTATATGAACATTGTTTTGTACCTGATGAAGGAAACACTAACATTATAGAGACAGTGAGTGGAGTTTATCATTTATTTATGTTTTAAAATATTTTTAAATTTGGACAAAATCCTGATCTGTTTTTGTCTCTTTGCTGTGTCCATCGTATTTAGTACTTCTTTTCTAACTGTAGCTAGGTTTTCTTTATTTTAAATTCAAATTGGATTAATGTAGTGTGTGTCCACATAGTAGTATTGTCCAACCGGTGTTTCCAGCAGAGCTAGGATCAGGTATCCAGTGCATATGAAAGAAAATGCAGTCACCGTCTGCTTGTCAGAAGAAAATCAGGCTCACACACACACACCAAGCGCAATGTCGCTCTCACTCCCACGCTTTCTTGCCATTTGTCAGCGCCCTCCTTCCTATATATTTCATCATGGTGAGCCAAGGCATTGCTAACACGCCGAGCGAGTGCTTTCTCTTGTTCACTGGCTCTCACTGTCAAGGAGAGGGATTTTTTTGCCTCTCCCCGTGACAGACCCAAGTGCTTCAATTTTCCCCTTGCTTGGGGAAAGTGACTGCACAAAACCTTTTGGAGTCCATAGGCTATCACTGCTACACAGAGCCAGAGTTGGTTGTGCAAAGACTGGGCTGGAAGGAAGATGGAGGAAAAACCTCTGACCCAGCGCAGACATGTTTCGGCGTTATTCACCACAACACACGTAGTACATCCAACACATCCTTACAGAAGGACGGCTAGTTAAGCTGCCAGTGCTTTCCTCATTCATTCCACCTGAAACACTGTTACTCATATATTTGTATTTCAAAGTAGTGCTAAATATATTATTTAGGTAAAACTATGATTCTGTTCCAGGCTGTCCATTGTAATAAACTGTTTAAACCCTTAACCAAGTCTGTTCAACTTGAATTCATATAGAGTCACGTTTCATCAGTAAATTACCAAATTTGCCAAAATATGATATAGAAATAAAGTAACCAATCTTCTTTGTTAGTTTGTGGTACATCACCATGGATTCACCACTTGGGAGCTTTTAATTCACACTTGATTTTTGTCAAAACACACACACACACGCACACACACACACACACACACACACACACACACACACAAGCAACACAATATTACCAAAAAAATAAAATAAAAATTTGAAAAGTTCTTACATTGGGTCTCACCAGACTCATTTTTCAGATCCACTGAGTCTGCCGTAAAGAAGAGACACAAACAAAGGCTACCTAATCAAACGCCCCTCATCCCCTCGTGTCTCCTGTTACAAGTTGCACTTGAACACATCAGTGAGACACACTCTGACCAGCTAAGTAGAAACATTGCCTGCTGAAGGTTAAATTAAAATTAGACTGGAAAATTGGTTTGAAGTTGGTGCACAGGATTTGAAGTTAAATTTTAATTGCCTAGCCTTGTTGACTTGTGAATTGGATTAAAAAACTTGTGACATGTTTTCTTGGTACCTACTGTTATATCGCACATTTCCTGGTTTATTTTCTTTCTTTCTTTTAATCTCTAGTCAGATATTATTTGCTGTGTTCAAGAGACTATGTCACAATAAATATGAAATATACTGTCTGATGGTGGGTTTGGACCTTTCGGCTGACTGGGGCTTTTCTGTGTGGAGTTTGCATGCTCTCTCTGGATGCTCTGTCTTCCTACAGCCCAAAAACTTGCTTGTTTGGTTAATTGGTTATTCAAAATTGGCGCTAGGTATGACTGTTTGTCTGTCTTTTGGCCTGTGTTATTCTGAAAACCTGTTCAGCTTATCCCATTCCAACCCCGAATGGGATAAGCAGTTAGGAAAATGGATGCAAGGATGTCTAATAGACACATTCTGATTCACTCATTCAATGTCTTGACTATCAGATTACTGACAGACACAGTGCGTTCTTTTTTTTTTTTTTTTTTTTAAGCCTGTCATGTCTGGCATTTTTCGCAATCAGAATATGATCCAAATGCTCTGGTGTACCAAACATATTTGCTTTTCCAAGAATAGCTCTGTAAGTTTTCCAATAGGCTACTCTTGTTAATGTTTTTATTTTAATTTTATTTATTTACGCCAGGCCTGACAGGTAGAAAAGAAAGGGAGGGAAGAAAGAGTGAGAAAAACAACAAACAGAGAAGAAAAAAAAAGGAGAAAAAAATAAAAAAATAATCAAAGAATGACATATATATGCATACATACACTCACACATACATACATAGACTCAGACATCCACATATCTATACACATGTATATACATATACACACATACACACAGTGCGTTCTTTAAGACTTATGATAATGTTGAATGTTTCTTTTCTCTACATAGCAAAGAAGACGTGCGCAGCCACAGATTTCACCTGTAAGAATGGACAGTGTCTTCCTGCTAGGTGGCGCTGTGATGGAGAAGTAGAGTGTGCAGACGGTTCAGACGAGGCTGATTCAATCTGCAGTAAGTAACATAGCCACACTGACCGGATGAACCATAATGCATGCACAGGAATCATGTTTTAACAGGCATTACATTAATTTACTGGGACACATGTACACCAATGTAATGCCATCACACACACACACACACATTACCTTGGGCATGAAACACTTCCAAGGTCACTCATTTTCAGTGTGTCACAGTTTGTTGCGCTCTAGCCGCTCTGACCCAACGTTCTGTTTCTTGCACATTGCCTCAGAAAATTGCTTTTAGTGGCTTTTTGTTGTCGGCCGCAGCTTCAGACTCAGGACCTCTATACAAGGTTTGATCAAGGCCCCAGAGGGCTTCTTTCACTTTATTCCCAAATCCTCGAAAAGTGAGACTTAGAAATAATTACTGAACCCTGGAGTCATCTCTTTCGCATTAAGTAGCTCATGACACAAGAGAAAATTTCTCTAAATTACATGTTCAGTCACACAGTGCATTTTTAAAACTTTTTCCCATCTTGTGCAAGTTCACATATTATCACTTTAACCCTAATTGAAACTGTAATATCATTTTATGGTTGTAGTGCTTTGCAGCTAATGTAGCTATATTTTACATTGACAAAGGTAATGTAATTATTTAAACAAATATTAAAATTAATTATTTCACTGTCCCATAATTATTTAAAATGACTGCAGTTGAATTTAACTCAGTTTAGGAAATTGTAAATGCAGCCGCACATTAACAATGAAATAAATAATTCAGTGCTTCTTCTCTCCCAAAATGTTCCCCTACACATATTACTGTTTCTCAAAAAATTTGAATATTGTGACTAGATTCTTTCTGAAAATAAAAAATCCAGTATCTCAGTGTATTAGAATATTTGACATTTGGATTGTAAATGACTATTTATACAGTATACAGTACCATTTAAAAGTTTGGGGACACTCACCTGTGTCCAAACTTTTGACTGGGACTGTAAATGCATGTGTCTCGGTCTAGTTGAGTATATGCAACCACAATCATGGACAAGACTGTTGACTTGAGAGTTGTCCTGATGGCAGTCATCAACGGACTCCGCAAAGAGGGTAAGCCACAGGAGTTCAGTCTTAAAAAAGCATGGTTGGAAGAGGAGCACAACGGACCACATGAGAGTACTGTCTGGAAAAGTTTATTTAAGAAGTTGGAGCTTCACAAGGCTATCCACAGTGTTTACCTGGGATAAAAGGAACAAAACTGTAGGTTTAAGAAGCACTTAAAGACTTTGCTTTTTCTTTTTGGGATGCGAGGTTAATGGGCTGAAACTGGTAGAGGTTACTTCTCTTGATACGAGAGGCTTTTACTAAGCTGTACACAGCTTTGAAACTTTTGCATGCTTTCCTGTTTTCTTCCTGTTTTGTTAACGCCATGCTCAACCTGCTTAAAACACAGACGAGAAGGTCTCAAACGCCGAGTCGTGGAATACTCAGTAACTTTCAGTAAATCTGTGAGAAAGGACTTGAGAAATAATTGTATCAAATGATTATTGTAAGCATGCTCAAATATTGGTTTTGGAGAACAGAGAATAAGAGGTTTAGCCTTCATGATTTCATGATGGCTGTAAGTTCGGATGGAGAGAGATTATCTGTTTGTTAGCAGAGATCACTGGCGTTTTACAGAAGATTCGTCTTAGCAAGTGTTGCCGCCAAAGATACGTCTCAGACCAGAGCTACTTTATCGGTCTTGCTACTTCCATGTTATTTGAAAAGGCTAGCGTCTACTTGCAATTTTTATTAAGATGATTTTCAAAGAGGTGATCAAAGGACTCTTTGAAGATCCTCAAAATAGTAAGTATGATTGGGATATGCCAAGGATGTGTGGGTGTGTGTGCATTCATGCACGTGCCTATAACTGATCTAAGTGCATGCACTGGCATGAGCCTGTGTACAAAACTAGAGTCGATGCATGTATTTAGTATTCATCACGAGGTAAATCTGTAAGCCATTTCATCAGATTAGTGGACTTGTGGTTAAGTCTGATTACATCCAATCAAGGTCAGACACTGTCACAGCTTCTCTAACTTTCCCAGTCATTGATCCTCATGGCTGTGTGTGTCCAGATGCATCAGTGTGCATGCAACAGAACGTCTGTGTGCTTTTACTATCTACGTTTTCTTGCAAACAACAGAAAAGGGTGCACATGCTTGATATATTAACAAAGTAGATTTTTCTGGACATCCAAACCCATGAAAAATTCTTCATAGAAGTTAATGTGTGTTTCTGACTAATCTAGTAAACTGAAGTCTTAAAGAATGAAGTTGCTTCATTGGTTGGACGCAAAAGTCATTTATTTTGAGTAATTTCAGGAAGTGAAGTGAAAACCAATAGCAACCATGTTGGAAAAAGACGTGTCGAGCAACATGGTGTTGCTGAGCAACGCGAGCCACCATATTCCATACATTCTATAAGTTTCTTCCAGAAGGTTTCACTTCAGCATTTTGATGATAGTGGTGGAGAAAAGTATGCAATGGATCAGTACAAAATCTCAAAATGATCTACAGTTGACTTCGACAGTCTATGGAAATATCTGCATTCATTGTTTCTTAGGTTTTTTTGGGGGTTTTTTTTTGTTGTTGTTGCCTTCTGTATTTTATCATATGAGACCATGCTCCAGCTGTCAGCATCATCATCATCTGCACTAAGATCTTACTTTTTTCTCTTCCACTTAACACACTTGACTGTATAAACTGTATCTATCTCATTCTATGTTCTTACAGCCTCTCTACCATCCTACCACCTTGTGTCACATTCTTTACTCTGTCCTTGTGGTTTCTTCTCTGCTGTTTGTCCTCCACTTTCTGATCTGAGTTCAGTTTAAGTAATGCCTTTGATAGAATTGATTGCCCCAGGAGGGAATCGATGAGCTGATCCCCGAGACTTCAGGTCGCTTGCTGATTAACTATGGACCTCCAATGACGCCTGTGAAACCGTGCACACACACACACAGACACACACACACACACACAGGCCCCTCTGTAGCTGTCTGTAATTACACGTCTGAAAATGAACCCAGGCCTGGAGGGGATTCTGGAGAAAATGTTCAATCAGACAAGTGTTGGTTGGTGCATGAAAGAGTGTGCACATCAGCACACAGTGTTCTGCGCTGAACATTTTCTCCGGAGAACCCAGAAAAAACCCACAGAGGCATATGGAGAACATGCAAAGTCCAAGTCAGTCAGTTAATTCAAACAGTTTTTGATGTGAGTACAATGCGCTAACCGCTCTACCACTGTGTACACATTGTTTTTCAATAGCTGCATCATAAGGTGTGATAGAAGTACCATAAAGTTGCATTGCTCAATGGAAAAAGTGTTTAGGTTTTTTTTTTTTTTTTAATAAGGTAACAAAAAACCACAACTTATATATTTCAGTTGGTTGCTTCACACTCTTAAAACACTTCAAATGTTTATTTACTGCAGCATATTAACAAAAACACCTTTTTAAACACTTTAGTATTTCACACGCATGTTTAGAAACATTGTTGAATATTAAAGCAATCATTTTGTATGCATTAACGAGGATGTGTGCAACAAGTCAAGTAGATGATTAAACGTTGCTGCTCTTTTTAGGTGACACTAGAAATTAGGGATGTGACAGTACCAGAAATTTGGTAGTTGGTACCAATACCAGTAGAATCACATGAATCTCAGTACAACATTCAGTATCAAAAACAAAACAATCATCCCACAGACTTAAACTTAAACTTTATTAAAACATAATTTTAAAAGACTGACATGGTGGCAGATCATTTATTTAAAATGTTAATATATTTTGTTGACCAGAAACAGATTAATATGTTGGAATAGTTGCCAAGTACCCTACTAACTAAAACAGTTACATTATATTAGCTTAATGTTAGCCATTGCAAATACTTTAGCCTATGGGCATGTCAGGATAACATAAGAAGGGGATAATATTTTAGATTTTGTTACTGTGATTTGAAACCTACTCGCCTTGACTTCTTTCAACAGATCTGGATGCCGGTTTTTTATGTGCTTCACTAAATTGGAAGTATTCCTCACTTGGTCTGAAAAACATGATAGCATCATTTGCATATTGCCCTTTTCAAATCAGTAGTCATCCCTTGGTCACCCGCTCTCAAATGTAAAGTACTTCCAACTGCCTGCCTTTCTTATCAGTGAGTTGGAGCAGAGCTACATGTATAGTCACCATCTTCCATGTGTAGTTTTTGATACACCATTTGTAGTTTTTCCTGTGCTTGTAGGCTTCCTTTTTCTTCAGCACGTTAGGGTAGACTAGAACACTTGTAGCTGTATCCTGCCCCCCTTCAGATCTGGAAGAATTTCCGCCTCAGTATATATATCGCTGCCTACAGTGCCTACCGTACCAAAGAAAAATGAGTACTGTTGCATTTTCTCAATTTCTGTATCAAATGGTACTTTAAGTGTCAGTTCTGGTGACAATGCTATTGGCCAGCATGCCATAACTGAGGAAACACAAACCCAACGTCATGCGTAGGGTGTCACAAGCTAATTTACTCTCATTACCGTTCCCCAGCTAAGATGAAAGGGAGGGAATCATCAGATGGGGCGTCTGGCATAAAAATCTGTTCCAAAGCTAAAATTTTATTGTTAATCTCTTAGGAATATTGTAATTAGGTGAACAAGTAAATTCAAGTTGCCAAAACTCTTATAAAATAAACAAGTTAAAGTTGAGAAAACCCAATGGGTTGAATCGTGTAGCGTCGATATTTTAAGTTTTCTGAACTTAGCCCAGATGGTCCATAATGGTAGCGATGCTGGCACGAGCACTACTAATGTTACCACTTAGCAAACCCACCATGTGTGCATTGTTTTGCATGGAACAACCTGTCACACATTTCATACAAAATATGATTTGATTATTGAAGAATGTCTTTAATGGTTTTTTTAAATAGCTTTTGAATGTGGGTGCAAAATGAGTAGTACGCACACTGATTAACCATGTCCGTTAGATGTTTAACCGTTTGACTGTTTTCTGACTTTTAGACTACTTGGCTACTCTGATTTTTATGTCCCATGTAATTTAGTAATTTTGTTTACAGGTACATCTGTAGAAAATATTTAAAATACATAAATAAAAATTAATGACTTTTCTATGTTGACAGTCCCTTTTTTCATGGTTTTATTCAGTTGAACTGGAAGCATGGTGATCCATATGATTATGAGTCAGATTAAGATATATGCAAAAAATATATATATATCTTAAGTCTCTTTTTGTATTTTGCCACTATGTTAGGGTTTCCTGTATCAACTGCAGTTACGTGTTTATAAATATAGACTCATTATGCACCACAGTCGGGCCATCTGTCTGGTCATTTTCACATATCTTTTAAATTTTCATAATGTTCCATGCCACTGGGACCCCAATCCATTTACCAGACATCAAAGCCCTGGATTTCTGGGGTCTGAGACATTACACCATCCATTTACTCTGAGTGGCATCAACAAGATCCTGTAGTTTGACAATCAGGGCTGATTAGAAGAGCTGTGTAGTATCTCTCAAGTATTATTTAAAACCCCGTCTGTATGTGTGGTCTGTCTCTACTGGTGCATATCTATAGTCCTGGAATGAAAGTGAGGACTCCTCACCATCTAAGTGTCCCCATTTAGGAAAAAGTTACTGAACAGGAGACACTCGGCACCCCCTTGTTTAACCACAGATTGGAGCAACATCTAACCTTCCGAGTCCTCGGCCAGACCGAGTGATGCTTGAAAACTTTGTATGTGGAGCAAAAACTGTTCAAGGGTGCTTAGGCTTTGGGTTTTTTTGGGAAGTTGTGGAGAATATTTTATATTCGTAACATAAAAGACTTCAGTAGAAGCAGTCTAATCGGAGTCTGACTGTGAAATATGCCTAAGCAGAGGCATGCTGATAAAGAGTGTTCTGAAAAGCCTCTAAATTCATTGTGAAACATAATGAGTGAAAATTAGACAAACACAAATGAGAACTGTGATAACTTTATAAGTCGAGTCATCTCAAATTATCATTCATGATAGGGTAACACAGTGAGATAAAACTGAGAAAGCAACAGCCTTATTATTCCCTTTAGCTCTTTGATGTGATAAGAAAGTAGTTATGCCTTAATTTACTAAGGAGGACTGCAAAGGATTTTACAGCATTTGTTTCTTTGCTTCAAACACGACTCTATTCCGAGGCCCTAAACGCAGCATATTTCCCCTAAATTCCTTCTTTTAATAGTACAAGATTACAATATTCAAGCACAGATGTGCCATTAAATGCCATGAATATAGGGTTACTCTTAGAGCACTGTGCTGTGTTTAGTACTTTTTTATTAATAATGTCATTAGATTTTTTTTAATTTTTTTTTTATCAACTCACCCAGCCCCACAGGGCTTTAAAACTGCCATGATTTCATTCCATCTGATGAAACTCATACATCTAAAGACACAAACTGTCAAAGCAGACTCTCTCATCACAGCAGGACTTCTTTCCCAATTTCTAGTAGCAATGATTTATAGCGCTTATATCCAGTCACCACTCTTCAAGCTCTTTTTTCCATGGTAATTATAGCACCACTGAGGAGACGACTTCAGCAAAGATATTGAAAGTGTAGGGTAAGGCAGCTGCTATTTTTCTTAATCTAATAGATACTGCAACTTTATTACTAAGCCTACTACATGCTTTTGTTGTGACGAGGAAGGTTAGAGTCTTTATCAGTCATGATTTGGGGATGTTGATAAAGAGCAGCTGATGATGATAACTGTTTTTCAGCTACTCACTATTAAGTCAAGATGAACACATTCAGAACTAGTTGCTGTTCTATGTTGAGCCAGGTTGAAGTCAGTGCTGAGAATCCGGGCCTCTAATGTGAAAATATATTAATTGTCATCTAATATTTAACTGTACAGTATTGCCTCAGTTGTCGGCTACGGAGGCAGCTCCTCCTATTCCGTCCTCATCTCTGTCCCTGCTGTCATCAGTTCCACCTGCTTCTGTGCAGTGAGCTAGGTTTAGCCTTCTCTCTGTGTGCTGAGACAATAGGCAGGTCAGCATGTTATATCGAGGAGGCAGGAGGTTGTGCGAGTTAATTATTTTGGAATGTGAACGGGAAGGATCCAGTGAGTTGCACTGTCGGACAACTTCACTTTCATGCTTGAGGCGGCGGCACCTGCCATAATTTCCCAGGTGGCCCCTCTCTCTCTCTCTTTCTCTCTCTTTCTCTCTCTCTTCTCACTCTCGCTCTCTCTCTCTCTCTCTCTCTCTCGCTCTCTCTCGCTCTCGCTCTCGCTCTCTCGCTCTCTCTGTCTCTCGCTCTCTCTCTCGCTCTCTCTCTCTCTTTCTCTCTCTCTCTCTCGCTCTTGCTCTCTCTCTCGCTCTCTCTCCTCGCTCTCTCGTTCTCTCTCGCTCTCTCTCGCTCTCTCTCTCGCTCTCTCTCTCGCTTCTCTCTCTCGCTCTCTCTCTCGCTCTGCTCTCTCTCGCTCTCTGTCTCTCTGTCTCTCTCGCTCTCTCTCTCTCTCGCTCTCTCTCTCTTGCTCTCTCTCTCTCTGCTCTCGCTCTCTCTCTCTCGCTCTTCTCTCTCTATCTCTCTCTCGCTCTTGCTCTCTGTCTCTCTCTCGCTCTCTCTCTTTGCTCTCTCGCTCTTGCTCTTGCTCTCTGTCTCTCTCTCTGTCTCTCTCTCGCTCTCTCTCTCTCTTGCTCTCTTCACTCTTGCTCTTGCTCTCTGTCTCTCTCTTGCTCTCTGTCTCTCTTGCTCTCTCGCTCTCTCTCTCTATCTTGCTCTCTCGCTCTCTCTCTATCTTGCTCTCTCGCTCTCTCTCTCTATCTTGCTCTCTCGCTCTCTCTCTCTATCTTGCTCTCTCGCTCTCTGTCTCTCTCTGCTCTCTCGCTCTCTGTCTCTATCTTGCTCTCTCGCTCGCTCTCTCTATCTTGCTCTCTCGCTCTCTGTTTTGCTCGCTCGCTCTCTCTCTCTCTCTCGCTCTCTTTCTGCAACTCTCTCTCTCTCTCTCTCTCTGTCTCTCTCTCTCTCTCTCTCTCTCTCTCTCTGTCTTTCTCTTTCTGCATCTCTCTCCGCTTGTCTGTCTGCTATGTGCTTTCAGTCTGGTAGAAAGTGAGTGACCCTGTCCTTAAAGGACACACTAATAAAACGTGCACATTTAGGAGATGTGCAAACAAATCAGCATTCACAAGCTTTTATATGGTTATGAACACTGGAAATATGAGAGAATATTTGGAGGTCAGTTAGCTACTTCAGAGACAGTGAAGTCCAATTTGTCTTTAGTCTCTTGCTGCATGTTCTTTTAATGGAAAGCCTCTGTTGCCCTGAGCTGAATTTCATTCACAGGCCACAATGTGCACAAAAAACAAAAAACAAAGTCCTCCATTTCCTTTTTGCCTGTCAGTAAAGTGATTGATTTTAACCTGCAACCTGCCGTATTCAATATGGTAAATTGTAGAACACTTTAGATTTGACTAAAGCATTTGTCACTGAAGGTGATACATATGAATAACCCCAGGATGAGCTTGCAGAATAGAGTATTCCCGCCCATGCCATGTCATGTATGTACACTAAGCTGACTTGTTCCGCGGGTGTAATTAGCACCGCACCGGACCCTGTATGCCCCGCCTCCGGAAACTGATTGGACTTACCAATGTTAATACCAGTAAACCTCAGTCTGCTGTGGCACTAAAATGTGAGCAAATATAATTGGTCTGATTAACTTAGTCCTATTTCTTCCTAGTATTATTAGTTGTGATAACTGGCATTACTTTTCTATTTATTTATCTATTTATTATTTGCATTTCATTTATAATGTATTTATTTATTTTGCAATTTATTTATATAGTTTTATATTGTATTTATATTTTTATATTATTTATTTTTTTATATTATTTATATATTCTGCTATTTTAAATTTAGTATTTATTTTAAAGAGATGGTAGAAATGGTCTAGATTTCAAAGTATTTACTGTTCTTTAAGTGCAATAAATGCAGTGTGTTTACAAAGTCAGTGAGCAATCGTGTTAAATAATCGTGATTTCTCTACTGACCAAAGCAATCGCGATTATGATTTTTTTTTCCATAATCGAGCAGCCCTAAGTTAAAGGTTTCACAAGAATCATGCACATCAGAGATGCCTAAAAAACAAAAAAGAAAATCCTACATTAAAAAGTAAACCTAAAACAATGTCGAGAAAAAGTTATATGAAGAAAAATTTGTTGAAGCAGTGCGAGGTATTGCAAGAAAAGATATGTGAGGTGTGTTGGAAGTTATAATACTTTTTTTAAGGGCACTAGTGTCACTCAAATATATTTTCTCTCTCTTAGCCACTGATTTTAAATATATTTAAAACTTAAATTTCCTGCTAATTACATCTTAACTTCCTGTAATCTGAGTCTGAACTAATCTCTGAACAGCTGGATGCTAGTGCTGTTGTGTGAACTGGAACTGCAATCAAACAGGGAAACCCTCCTACCCAGCAAGCACCAGCATGTGATTTTATTCGCCAGTTGCATTCTTCCATTCAGTTAGTGACCTTTGCACTTGGCTGGGTACAATTGATTAGTGGTCAATATTGTTTTGCACACAGATATGATCTTGTCGAGTTGGAACTGCCTGATGGAAAATTGCTCTTGTGTTTTTGATCTTGTTTGGAAAGATCCAGGCTTTAACAGCAATTGTATTTTCATATTATTATTTCTCTTTTTTGTTTAAATTAGGCTTTATTTTCTTTGCTTTTAAGGAACCAAATGCAGGCTCAGGATAAAAAAGAAAAAGAAAAAGAAAACAAAGCTAAAAAAGGAAAAAAAACTTTATTGGTCAAACTTCAGGCCCGTGTGTGGCAGCGGGAAAGTAGTCAGACAGACAAATGGATCTGCTGAGGCAGGAGGCAGGGAAGGTAACAGAAACAGTCCATTAAGAGCAGGAACAGTCAGAGAGGACAAAATAGACCTCAAAGAATTTTGATTTGTCTTTGCAGAAAAAATCACATGCACAATTTCAGACTTTATTCATGAATTTGTTTTAAAGGTGTCAGTATGCGTAATACCACGGTCCTGTCATGACTACTGTAAATGAAAAGCAGCAATTTCTAATTTTTAAATGTCTCTAAGCTTGATTTGTCAAAATGTCTACTGTGAGGTTAGTATGAGTTGAAATACAGTGCAGGAAAATAGGCACAATAGATCAATTACTTGTATAAACTAGAAGCAGAAGCGCAAAGAGAGAAACTGCTGCCTCCAACACAAAAGCATGTGTAGTAAGAGTAATCTTAAAGCTCGTACAGCATAAATTAACTGGTGTTTTGTGAGCTAATTAGCTTTATGGTAAAAAAAAAAAATAAATAGTTTGTATGGTAACAAGTGTGCACGCACAGCATTTTGCCAAATTTGGGGAAAACTATAAAGCTTTCTTTTTTGTAGTTGATAATTACAGTAATAAAGTGTGATTCATGCAGATGTTCTTGATGGATGATACCCATAGAGTTGTTGTTTTCAAACATTCGCCGTGGGGTTCCATTTTCTCATTGAGACTCAAATTAATTGTGCAGGAAATTATTTTGCAAGCCTGAATCACACTTCTTGTTTTTAAGACTGCTGAATTTGCTTAAACTTATAATTTGACTGAACCCGCCTTACCCTGCATTGATTTTATAAGACAGCTTCACAGAGCCACTAGTTTTCTTGCTCTCTCTCTCTATTTTTTAATTTTCATCGAGAGGTCTTTAGAAGTCCTCTACCTGCCTTTGTTTCTCCTTATAGATCTGCTTTTGTGCCATGACCTTACATTTCAATAAAGTGTCTCAGAGGAAATGAACTCAGTTCAGTTTGCCCATCAAGTTCAGCGCAACGCTCTGCATCCAACAATAGAGTCCTGACTCTTCTCTCCCCCCCCCCCTTCCTTTTATGTACTTCCCTTTCCTTCATTCCCTTATTAACTGAGACATTGCACTAGCCATTGGCAATATTTTTAATTCCCAATGTGTCGTCTACTAAACAGCAATTTAGAGTGCCCGGTTGGAAGAAAGTGGCAATTTCCTATGAAAGCGCTGGTGTCGCGCTGTATTTCTTCCCCCCATGGCACTGCCAGACACGTAGTCTAGACTGTGCTAATGGTTCCACATTTAACAACCCTGTTCTTGCTCCTTCACGCAGGATAGAGGGAGGAAAAATAGAGGGAAAGAGAGAGAGAGAGAGAGAGGGTAATTTTCAGTGGAAATTTTCAGCCTCACCCGCGAGAAAAGATAGATCAGCTAAAACCACAGGAGACATCTATGTTTGTCACCTGTCTTTGTTTGCATTTAATTTGCACTAATAAAAAAAAATTGTGGGGCTGTTTACAGAATTGAGTGCAAGAAGTTTGAATGCTAATAGAAATATGTTTATTTTTTACTTGACTGATGTTGTGGCACCTGCCTCTGTTTTGGGTGTTTTTTTTAACAATGCTTTTTTGGCATGCTGTCGCTCACTGTTAAATGCTGTCAGACAGACAGCTTCCAAATACACATTAGGAAAAATATAGTTGCCACGGGGATGTATAGCTGGAGTGACATGGTTATTGTTTGGGGGGCGGGACTATTGGTCCTCTGTCCTCATAGCAGCTCAGTATTGTTACAGGTTCACAGTTTTGCTTTCCCACTACATGCCCCCCCCCTGTTTTATTGGCATCCCACTTCTTTCTCCTTTCTCTGCACCTGCTCTCTGATAATTTTTTTTCTCTTCTTTCCCTCGACTTTGACTTTGATTGCAACACACTCCCTCCATCCCTCCTCCCTAGATCAGGGCCGCAATAATTGGAGATCAGCGTTCCAATGAAAGGCACTAATCAACACTAACCTTCATTTAAAATGTAATCTGATATTAACTATATACGCCCTTTCCGTAAATTGGATTTCACATCTGAAGGACAATGGCCAGTGGACAATGGCGATACAGCAACACTTCAGGCGAGATTTAGCTGGGCTGGCTTTGCCCGCCACTTCCAAACTCTACCTCATTTGCATTCAGCACCAAAGGGATAACCAACTGAACCAAACTTAGTAGTTGATAGACAAACCAAAATTTGTGAAAGGAGACAATGTTAAGACATCTATTATGTTTGGACATCTCTAAACATTAATGGTTTGATAGTTATTAGCTACCAGCTGTCTTTTTTTTCCAAACACTGGTCTTATCAGTACATTACTCACAGAGGACAATAATGCTAAATTACTAACTTGCACATAGATGACGTGATTTGATGATGGTAACATAAGGTTCTACCTAGCTTTTTCCAGAATCTAAGTAAATGTCTAGTGCAGACTTCACTTATCCGCATTGAAGATAAAGCCAACACTGATGTCAAAAGCTGCAGTTCCCTAAATGGCCACTTGACGCTGTCTCCAAAGCATAAATTTTATAAAACATGTTTTGCAGCTTCAGGGTTGGAAAAATTACACTAATATGGAAGTGCCTTAAACATGCATTCTATCTAAAAGCCACCAGATAGTGATAGCTGTGGTTGCAGAAGGATTTAGAAATCTATGAGAAAACTGCTTTCTGTCCTGTCATTTTCCCTGCTGAGTTTATGGGCTCAGTCATTATTTTGGGGAATATTAAATTTCTTTTCTAAATCTTGGTCATATCATGTTTCAGAATAGAGGATTAGCTGTGGCATGAAACAACATACTCAATGGCTAACGACTTGTGATTGGAAAGTTATTAGCCAATGAGGGTGCAGTTACATAGTCAGACCCGCGTCTCCTTGTCACATTCGGCCTTATGCAACCAGGCTGGCGATGGTGTAAACACTTATCTTTAAATGGGACTTCTTAAACCAGTGGATGACATCATAGTGGTTATGGTCGTCTTTCATACTGTCTGTGCTTCAAACGTCAATCCTTATGTACTCCTATGTTAAAATTCCCACCTTTTTATAGCAGGAAGCATGTTCATAATGAAAAAAAGGTACAACAAAAGTTCCGACAGCTAATTTCTACCCGTCATATCAACTCTAAAGAGGTGCTTTATTTATTTTAAATGAATCTTAAATTTTCTAAAGGTTGCATTATTACTGGTGTGGCTGCGATTTCAGAACAGCTTTAATGCCATTAGCTAACAAATAACGGCTTGCTTATATAATATAATAATAATAATGGCTTATTTAATTATGCTAGTAGCCTGCACAAGAAATTTGTGCTCTCCAGTTTGCTGAGTAAAATTCTAGTATTTTTTTAACAGGTGTCTGCATCTGTGTGTTGTACCTATGCAGCCTGCTAGCATTAGCAAAACTTAGCATTCCACCTCCCTGTTCAATTATGGTCAATTAGATGATGCTAAAATCGAGACTTAAAAAAAAAAGGAACTGACAAACCAATGGAGACTACGTCCATCTTTTATGTACAGTTTATGGTCTTAAACCGTTAAATAAGACAAGCTTTCATAAAAGCTCTAATTTGAAGCTCTTGTGTGATTTGTAGACCAACTACATCGTCTTTCTACTGTTGTTTTTGCCAAATACAGTTCCCCATTGTAATGAAACATGCTCCAGTTCTCAGTGCGCAATGTGGGATATGTAAAATACACACAAATTCACACATACATGTCATGCATAAACAAAAAATATGCAACTGTCCTTACGTTTACAGTAGATATACGGAAATGCATCTCCTTTTTAACTCGTGCATATACTAATTTTGGCTGTTGTACATGCTTGGCACACTTATGCGGTCTACATAATAATTCATGTGAGGTAATCGTGTCCAATAAAGCATTATTTTCCTCTGTGAGTAATGCATTGCTTTGTAGGCTAATTCAGCACCATGAACAAAATGAACTGTCATTGAACCTGAAGTAAGATTTACGTACCATTTGAGCCACTCATCAGTTTCTTTTATTTATTTTCTGGCTTGACAGCTCATACAAACTCTTTAAGGGAAACATAGTGCAAGAGGGGAAAACAGACAAAAAAAATGCTTCTTAAAAATTGTGCGCTGGAAAATGGTTTTTATTTTTCAGATTTCTGCACATTTGAGTAAATATACAAAGGACACATCTGTAATGCCAAAGTCTATTCTGTACAAAAAAACTGAACACAAGGATGTATAATGCACTAAATAAAAATGCATTTATTGGTGACTTTTATCATAGTTTAATCTATAGATTATGAAATGTCAGACAAATGTGGTGGCATTTCCTCACCAAATTCCCAGAGCTCAAGGTGACATATTTAAATGTCTCATTCAAACAACAGTCCATAACCAATTATCCATTATTGACCACTTTTCTAAAACCATCAATCAGAATAAAGGGCTACCATTTATGTCAAAAGCAGTTGATATATTTAGTTTAAATTAAAGTATGAGTCAGAAAACCAAGAAATCTGCTGGTTTGAGATGTGCAGCCGAAGAATATTTGTTTTTTCCCCCCACTTGTTTTACTATCTAAACTATAACTCTAATAATCAGATTAAATATTACAGCTTTGAAGCTTAAAACAAGTTATTTTTCTTGTATTACTCTTTAAACTCTGTCACCTGACCAGGTACTAAGCATTATTAAGCATTAGTCAGTAGTCATGAAACAAAGCAAATGGTGCCTGCAGTTCAAAATGTCTTCCGCTTGGAGCCACGTTATGCTTCACTAATAAAAACATTGTTCGCTTATTTTAACAAGCCTTGGGGGAGGGAAAAAAAAAAACTGCTGCTTGGAATGAGGTTAATGAGTGTCACCATGATGACATGACCCACTACAAGCGATCAAACCATTAGATTTAAATAGTTCTTACAAGCTGAATAATTGGCTGATCCTTACGTCTCTGGTCTTGTATGAATCATTGATGATCTGTGAGCTTAAACTGTCCCTCCCTCCTGTCCTTTGTCTGCCGCGCTCTTCTCCTTTCACAAAGGTTACAGCTCTACAACAAAAGTAATTCTTTCATGCTGCATCGTGGACTATTCCAAATCTTTTCTACATTCAGATGCAATTCAGCCTTCATCTTCAATTGAAACACAGTAATAATAATAATGGGGGAGAATAATACGGACTTTTATGTTTGCGATTGAGTCTTAATGCGTGTGTTGATCTGTTTGTATTACCTTGTGAAAATGTTACAGATGCAGCTGAGCGACCAAAGATTGATTCATTTATTACTTTGGCCCTCCAGTCACAAGAAGCCCCGTTCTGATCAGATTCTAGCTCAATGCTTCTATCTTTCTTTCTAGTAGCTTCCTCTAACTGCAGTGTGTCCTCGTATTGATATTCTCCATTTTGTGACCAATATCTGACCACAGTCCCCCTCCGATATCCCACCCAGCTTTTCTTTTTCTGTTTTGCCTCACATCATTTTTCTTGTCCATTTCCATCTTCCATACATTTCTTGCCTCTATCATTTCTAATCAGTGTACTTGAGGCCAAATATAAAGTCAGACTGAGACATTTAAATGTTTCTAGTGTGGCATCTACTTAATTGTCTAAAATTAGACAGATAAAATTTTATATGGCCTTTTAAATATACAGACCAAGCGACCAGTAAGGTCGGTACCTAGTTGTGTATTGATTCAAGACATACCTCGGCCCAGTTTTTACTGCACAGAGTAGCCAAGCGATAAAAGTTTAGTGTTCTCAAGCAGGCAATCACCAATTTATGGTGGAACCTCATGGCTGAAACTTGATTTTTAATGGTTCTATTTCACAGACGATCAACTCTTATGGACCCCCTGTTGGACTTTATTGATGACCTGTCCAAACATATGCAAGAAATATGTTTATTTCCTCTCACTCAGTTCTTATATGCATAGTTTGCCGTCATTTCTGGTGCTTATGATGTTGTCCCGTAAAGTTAAAAGAAAAGGAAAAATGAAGTGACACATGTTGCACAATAAAAAGAAATTCTTAATGGCACATAAGTTGTTTTTTGTTGTTGTTTTTTTTCCTTTGTACTCCTTGCTTTCAGTCAATTGACATTCAAAGCATTGCTGAGTATTCGGGCTTTCATAATGTCCCACCAGTGTAGTGACACATGTTTCTTGGCTGTTTGCATAAAAATACATTAAAACAGGCTAACTCATCAATCAGTGCTGTGCTGTCTGCAATGCTGGGGAATTCGGTGTACCTTAAAGCATTTTAACTTCATGCAACTACAATGCTTAATGTCGATACAGGGTAAATCATGTATAAGCCTCCATTCCTCCTCATTTATCATGTGCCATATTATCATATACCCTCCCAAGTGCCTTTGTTTTGACGTGTCTCACTGTGATAGACAGTGACTTGAGGATGACTTATATTACCTGGCCTCATATACACACCTCATAATAAATAATTATCTTAGCATTAGCCTATGGGGCTCGGAGACTCGTACATCAATCAACTACGAGGCTTGCCTCCATGCTAGGCAGGGAGCTGTATAGTGGACGTGGTGCCGTGCTACAATGCAGCATTCCCTCCCTCCTTGTGAAGGGAAATTAAGAAGGTAGTTAATCAAAAGTTCATTAGCATACAGCTCCTTGCTCCGTCCACCCCTATACCCTCCTCATAATAGACACTTAGGCAGGCCATGTG
>JAMQGT020002757.1:0-7500 GCA_024447675.2 Pterophyllum scalare | reverse complement strand
GGACACGCGCTCTCACGCGCACAAACTCTTATTATACACACAGGACATTTAGTCCCCTTTGGCAGCAATAACTACACTGTGCTGATATGGTGCTCGCTCGTTCAGTCTCTTAAAGCGGATTTGCAGAAGGCTTTTGTTCTTTAAAGGCCAAGAGAAACCTCATTTAGGGGAGAGGGTTTCAAAAGATGCCTGCACAAGAGCCCGGTATTCAGCGAGAGGAAGAAAGACGGAGGCGAGAGGGAAGTGGTCATCCAAAAGATCCACCCCAGCAAGAGTGCCATCCGAAGTCTAACCCTAAATCTGATTTTAGAGAAGACTAAAATGCAAGTAGACAGATCTTAGTGACCAAAACAACACAGCTGGAGAAAATTCTAGCCATCCCTGTTGGCAAAACTGAAACTCCCAGCCTCCCACCACGAGGGGCAGTGTTTGAATGGCAGCCATTTGACCACTACTGTTAAAAATCGAAAGGAAGAATAAAATGGGGAGTGAGACTGGAATGGGCAAATCCCACAGGTACTATTGATCTGCTGCTGCAACAAACACAGGCTTGTTGCCAGCAAACACGCTGGTGGTCAGATATGTATAATTGATGGAGTTGAGTTTGACACAGTGCTGTAATGTAATCTGGGGCTAGAGTCTCTGTGGCTTTAGAGTGGGAGTGAGAGACATTAAAGAGAGAGGCAAGGGTAAAATGAGGCAGGGTGAGGGTGTATAGTGGTTTGCAGGGAAAAGGGACAGGGATTTAATGTGGGGACTGTGGGCTGTGTAAATCTGATGTATTAGAATGCTGTATTTCCCCTCCCCCCTCTAGCGGCCTCATGGGTTACACACGCAGGAACAATGGCCTTCACTACTATAATAGGCTTTTACCAAGAGGGACCACTTTCTCACTCACACAGCGTGTACAGGAGTGTGTTTCACTCTGTAATGTGTACTTTCCCACATCATTCATTTTCCCTGATTTTTCACTCAAAATAATACCCTATATAGTGTCTTATACACTAACTAAATATCAGTTTTCATGGTCGTTTGCTGCTATCTCTGTCTGAGTATAAATTAAGAAGGATTAGATTAGAGGCAGGTTTTAGAGCGTTTTGGAAAAATGACTATAAAACTCCACTCCAAGTAATTTAAAAATGAGCTATGGGGTCTTGACATAGATTTTTTTTACATATTGACATATTTTTGTCTAGTGCTTCAGCAGTTATGCATAAAAATAATAATTAAAAATTTAAAAAAAGATCAAACAAATTTCTTTTTAATCATTTTTTAGATTTAACTGATAATGGAAAAACAAGCTTGTTTACACACAGAATCGAGCACTTCTTTCTCGTTTTTCTCCATTCGTGTTTCTTGGTTTTTGTTTTTGTGTATTTTTCCCAGCTTGCTCGACGGTGTTCCTGTGCTTTTGTTCCTCTGTAGCCGTGTGTCTAATTTGATTACAGACCTTTGAGGGGGAATCGATTTGAGCAAGAAGATAACTAAGTTATCAAACCGCTTCATTGACTGGCTCTCCTTTCTCTCTCTATCTTTTTACCTCCTTCCTCTTTCTTGTCCCATCTCGCTCTCCCTCCCTTCATTCTCTGCCCCCTTTTTGCTCCAATTTTCTTCCACTCATTTCTCTTCCCCCTGCCCTCTGCCTTTTTCCTCCCTCACTATCTTTCACCCTTGCCCTCCAACCACAGGCCGGCAGACTTGTCCACCGGAGAAGTTTGATTGTGGCGGGGCTGCCAGCAAATGTGTTTCACTGTCGTGGCGGTGCGATGGAGAGAGGGACTGTGAGAACGGCGCAGATGAGGAGCAGTGTGCTGCAGGTAAGTTTGTGGTTGGTGGTGGAAATGGTGAAGGAGTATTCTATCAATTCTAAGCTTGGTTTTTTTTGTTTCTTTGTTTTTTTTCTTGCTGCATGCTCAGTTTTTGTGTGGATATAAAATATAAACCGCATGATCTGCAGGACTTCTAAGCCTCCATCTATAACAATACTTTACTGATTTCATTTAGCTCATTTAAACTATCTGGTATGTCAGCTGGGTTGTCTGACCTTCCAGGGGTCAGTGCAGCTAGGAGGCACTTTAACTCAATGTCAGTTTTTGTTCCCCACAAACTTGTTCTTGGCTGTTTCCGCACCAGCTGGAAGGGAGGGAGGGGAACTACACCAATTTGCCCTGTGGTGGATGTACTGACTCCAAAAATACACTCGCACCTGGCAAATATGATCTTGAAAGTACTTAGTCAAGTAAAACAAAAAATACACTGTGTACAGTGGCACACTTCTCATATTATATACCCCAGTGCACAGATTGCAGTTGGAAATAATATATAATAATATAAAATAATATACAATTCAAATTTCTTAAAAGTGAGGACTCTGTATAAAACATAAATAAGAACAGGATGCAATCATTTGCAAACTGTATAAACCCATATTTTGTTCAAATTAGAAAATATCATATGTTTAAACTTAGAAAATGCACCATTTTAAGAAAAATATTGGCTCATTTTTAATCCGATGGCTGCAACACATTTAAAAAAAAGTTAAGACAGGGACATGTTTGCCACTGTGTAGCATCTCCTCTTCTTTTTAACAAGTAAACATCTGGGAACTGAGGAGACCAGCTGCTGGAATAGGGAGAGATATGTTGTCCCATTCTTGTCTGATAAAGGCTTCTAGCTGCTCAGCAGTCCTGGATCTTCTTTATTGTGCTAGATATTTAAAATTGGTAAAAGGTCTGGACTGCAGGCCGGCCAGTTCAGCACTTGGACTCTACTCCCTAGCCTGTTGAAATCGCTGCAGTATGCAGTGTAGCATTGTCTTGCTGAAATATGCAAGACCGTCAACGAACGACTTCTGGATGGGAGCATATGATGCTCTAAAACCTCTACATACCTTTCAGCATTGATTGTGCCTTTGCAGATCTGCAAGCTGCCAATCCTGTACGTACTAAAGCGTCCCATACCATCAGGGATGCAGGTTTTTGAACTGAGCACTGCTAACAAACTGGATGATCTCTCTCTCTCCTCTTTAGTCCAGAGGACACAGTGTCTATATTTTCCAAATAAATTCAATCTTTGATTCATCTGACCACAGAACAGTTTTCCACTTTGTTTTAATCCATTTTAACCGAGCTTTGGCCCAGAGAAGACAGCAGCATTTCTGGATCATGTTCACATATGGGGTCTTCTTTGCATGACAGAGCTTTAACCTGCATTTAGGGATGGCACGGTGAAGTGTCTTCACAGTCAGTCACACCTTGAAGTGTTCCTGAATCCATGCAGTGATTTCCATGACAGAATCATGCCTGTTTTTAATGCAGCCCATACTCTCTCTCTTCAAAAAGCACACACTTGTTTCATCAGTTTCATTGTAGCATACATCCTCCCAGCTGATATGAAAGCTCTAAAAAAAGGGGGGGGGGCATTGATTTTCATCAGCATAAACATCTGGCCCGCAGCATTATTGATTTTTAAACCTGAAACAAACGCATGCACTCACAGCATTTTTTTTAAAGAATATAGATTGCATGTGAGGATTGCCTTTTATGTTCTGAATTTCTCTAATATCTCTAATGTAATGTTGGTGCCTTTGTGAGAATAAAAAATGACTTTCTTACTGTTACAGTTATTATATTTTAATAGAGGCAAGGTGAGGGCATAGTGGCCAATTTTTGCGTACGAGGGGCCAAAGGAGAGGGAGTATGTAGCAAAGGAGGATGGAACTACAAGGTTTATCTGTGTGATGCGTTTCATATTATTTCCATAATCTTGGTATTATCTCTCAGGAACTTTGACTTTCATATATTCTCGTGCAGAAGGCGAGGATCGAGGATCTGTGCGTGTACGTGCATGTATAATTAAAGATATACACACACAGGCATGTACTGTGCCGGTTAAATTCTCTTAGTGTTTTTAATTAACTAGGTTGATTGCACAGGCAAGACATTTTAAATCATTTTGAGATGTGCAGACTCTTCACTTTGAAGGGGTTGCATAGTCAACAAAACTCTACAACAGCACACACATGTATTATTGTTACGGTATTGCTTTTAACTGTAATACGCTGCCCTCAAACCAGGAATATTGGCTCACCACAGAAGTCACAGGGGTACACGCACACTGAGTGCATCACATGCCTCTTCTTCACAGTTAAAAGTCTCAATTTCCATTATTGTTTGCTTCAGCTAGAGATCCTGTAGTTTGCAACAACATGAATCTCCATGCCTTCCTCCTCAATGTCTTCTCTGTTAACCGTCTTTAATTTCTTTTTGTTCTATCCATGTCCACATTTTTGTAGCCTGCTGTAATTGCATGTAAGTGGAGCATAGTAAATCTAGTTTCACATGTGCCCAGAAGCTCTCTTTGAATTAAGGTGGGTAGCAATAGAGACCAATAAGCAACAACTTTCACACACATTGCCTGCTAATCCAGTATTTATTTATTTTTAAACCTTTATTTTACCAGGTAAAAATGTTTGAGAGCTCAGTTCCGAGTTTTCAAACAGTATTTTCAGATTTGAAAAAATATTTTCAAATACCAAATGCCTGAAATTGTTTCTTGCAATCTTGCCACATTTCAAAAGTTGTAACATTTTTAATACATGTTTAGAAAGATGTCTCAGCCCATCTTCTTTCCTATATCTTCCCCTCTAGTCTTCTCTGTGCTTCTCCCAAGTTCATCCATCTTTATTCTGTTTGTGTGTGTGTGTGTGTGTGTGTTGTGGGCTCATCGTAACACACAGAGCTCTCTTCTGGGAGTAGATCAGACCTAATCCAAAGCAACAGGCGCTGTTGATTTAGTCATGTAACCCAAGCTGCATTGTTCGCATACCATCTCTGTCTCTCTGGTGTATAAGCTTCTTATGGTTGCTTAGCACCTGCACTTTTTCATTTCATTTCTGTGTATTGATAGACTTTCCATTGCCTTTCATCTGCCTGACCTGGGTAAGTCTTTATTTTTCCACTGAAAAAGGTGATAAAGTGGTTAATATGGCTGTAAAATAAATAAATAAATCATGGAGCCCTTGATGGTAATTGATTTCCTGTCTGAAGTTGTTTGATTATGTACGTGGCTGCTATAGATGTTCATGCTGTTATAATAACCTGCAGAGATCAGCTTTTGATCTATCATTTAGGGGTGAAGTGATGAATATCAAGAAGTTCATTGGACATGTAGGGTTTACACATAAAAGCTGACTTTAAGCGCCATGACACACTGAATCCATTAATGTTTGATGATTTTTTTTTTTCTCAAAACACAAACACTTCATTAAAAAAAATGAGCATTATTGCAGTTCTACAAACTACATAAATGAGTGGCCTGAAATTCACATTTTATATCTGTCAATTAACCACTTTTCCCATCTGTGATGTGCATATGCACTAGAGTGCAGATATCACCTTATTACAGATATGGATGACAAATTAAATAAGTGGAGAAACACAAATTAAAAACTCAGTGCAGTTTTCTGCCTCCATCAGGCAGTAAAGATATAGTTTACACACAGATCTATCTGGACTTGACATTTGAAATTTTTGATGTAAAATGTCATCTCTTCATCATATTATGTGTAAAGTCACTAAAGATCATTTCATTGTTGGTGCAGGGATTAAAAGAGCTGTAGTCACAAAGACTACTCAGCTTTCTATAAGCTTCCACGACTGTATAGATCTTAGTCACTCCAGTCACAGTTACAGTAGCTGGTGAGATTTTACTGACCGCACTAGCAAAGCAAGTATTGTGTGGAAATCTTTGTAGGTCAAATCTAGTAAAATTCACTATAAACTAACCAGTTTAGCCTGCACCAAGCTGCCTAGTATTTTCCTCCAACCAGTATACTTCAGTTTGTTTTTCTAAGGCGATTCACAAATCTGTAATTCAGCAACACATTGTGTACAGATCCAATATCCAATTTAAAAACTTTTAAAATGAATTCAGGACGTTACAGTACATATAAGATTTAAATTTCCAGTTTATAAAATTTCACTTGCTGAACAGTCCTCACCTTTGAAAATAATCTCTTCCTATCCTGTCACCTCTTTCTTGCATCTTTCTCCACTCCTGCATTTTTTCCTCCTCTCCATGGGAAATACACCAACTGTACATTCATGTGGCACACACAGTTTGTGACAAACTGCACAGAAACAGTTTGTGTGTTCAGTAATATTTGTGGAGCTGTTTGAAAAGTTACATTTGAAATTACCTGACACTTAAAAAAAAAAACCATTTAAGCACGTTTATGCGCGCTCCTCTTCTGTAGCATTGACTAGATGCTGAAGTACAGCGACCACAACTTTATTTGCATCTGCACCTTGAATGCATCACAAGGACGAGAAGAGAAAAAGCGATGTGTTGAGGGTGTAAGCGGACCGTAGGATGTCATTATTTTCTTATTACTGAGCAAATATCACCATGCTGTCACTGGGAGGTGAATAAGTCAGGCTGCAGCACAAGAAAAAATAACTCATTTGACAGTGTGGCATTAATTTGCCTATCAGATTTAACTGCTCATTAATTAAAGGCACTGGAACACAATCCTGGATCATTCTGGCCCCGCTTTAACCCAGGTACTCTATTCACTGAGTAAACATTAAATTAAAACATTATTATATTGTGCTTTAGGGGTGGTGCTTGCACAATTCTCATCACATCCTCATCAAACACTTATCAAAAATGTGAATACAAATTTAAGAGAGCGAACCGTAGTCCTTTTTCTAAGCTGAAAGTTGATATCCAGTTCTTCAAACACTATTTTACAGGAAAAGAATGGCATCAAAGTATACGTAGAAATATTTCCCACATTTGTTAACATGTTGCACTAATCATTGAACTGCAAATGAGAAACAAATATTTGAATCCTGCATAATATTTAAAAAATGTCAGGGTACCGCCTTACTGTCCTGTCGCAGATAAAGATAAAACATCCACAAAGACTAATGAGACCGGCGCTCACTTTGGGTATCTGAAAACCTAATTTCGTCATGCTTCTTACATTTATTATTCTTAGAAAAATAATCTTTAATTGATGTTCCAGACATAAGAAACAAATGAGTGTTTTGCAGGCAGATGATAAAGTTTAGCTACGTGATAAACATTCGGTAGCAGAATAATGAGCAAATAGCCCGGCCTGACTCTCTCACAATGCCATTATCTCTGCAACACACTCATCAAGATCTTCAGTAAAACTACAGAAGCTGTTGCTAAACAACAGAGAGCTTTTGTTATATGAAAGGACCATTGCCATCATCACCTTCATCCACCTTTGCAGCTCCTCTCCCTCTTCCCTTCCCTCCCAACAGTAGCTGCAATAGTACAGCTAATGTTAATTTGGGCTGCTAATTGAGCATATCCAAATGTTGAATAAAACATGGATCCAGGAAGAGAGGATCTCTGTTGCATTAAGAGGAGGCCTCTGAAGAAAGTTTATGAGCCTTTAATTTATGTTAATGTGAAATTGCATTTGTTTAAGTGCACATCTGCTGCACGCTGTGCGTTTGCATGCTT
>JAMQGT020002756.1:0-10866 GCA_024447675.2 Pterophyllum scalare | reverse complement strand
CACTGGAGAAAAAAATCTTGTTGGATTTACTCAGTTCAGTAGTGGACATTGATTACACACAATGTTCTTGTGTTTGCAGTTATCCCCTTGTGTTATGTTAATGTAACACAAATCAGGCATGTTAACTGAACAAAAGTATTTTGTGTTGCCACAAAATGATGTGTTTGAATAAAGCAAATTAAGCTCTGCAATTATTACTGTCCAATGCAATTTGTTCACTTTACTGTAGCATAACTCAACTTTGTTCATCCAAACACTATTTGATCACTTACATTTAAAATTCAAATTGTATTTTCATATTTATGTTACTATTGTAATAAATGTACATAAATAAATGTTGTTCCCAAATGTACATTAATGCAACATAAAACAGATTCTAAATTTGAATCCTGTAAATCATCTTTTCGGCATTATTATCAATGTTCACACACTTTCTCCCAATCTAAAATGATGACATACAAACATTATCTAACAAACCTTTTATTCCATAACTTGGAAGAAATCAAAATGGCACATTTACAACTCAGAAAACCATCCTATCATTTTACACTGTGAACAGCGTACAATAAAACTGGTATAAAGTTTCCCACTGATAAAAAAAAAGTCATAAAACTGTGTATTTCTTTGCATGTCAACACTTAACACTTACTGTAATGACTAATTGCTGCTGTTAGTTAACATAGTGTCACAACTGCTGCAGCAGGCAAGGTAGGGAGGACCCCAATGCAGAACTCAAAGGCAAGAGGTAGACTTGTACTTCATTTTATTATTCAAAACTCGTGAAAACGTGAAAATAACTTAAAAACTTGAAATACTGAGTCACACAGCAGGAACATCAACCTAGACTCCAACAATGACAAGGACCCGACAAAGGACAAAGCAGACAATAAATGCACCAGGGCTAATGAGGAGAGTGACAACGGGTGAGGGGCACAGCTGAACATAATTACACAGGGGAAGCAAAACTACACACAAAGCACAAAGAACACGAGACTGTCAAAATAAAACTGGAAGTGACCAACCATAACACCTAACACAGACCTAACATGGAAACCTGGAGGGAATCTAAACATGCCCAAAACAGAAACCTAAATGCAACACTCAGGGAAACACTGGGAAGAGAAACAAAACATGAGACAAGGAACCCAGACATGAAAAACAAGACACATGGACACTGACCAAACAGGAGGACATGGTAATCAAAACATAACACAGAGTTGAAAACACCTGAACACAGACCGCGGGAAAGACAACATGAGGGAAACAGGAACTAACACAGATAACTAAACAGGACACAATGATAAACTTCGATACTAATTCATAACTAAACAACACAACTCAAAGAACCTAAGGCGCACTGGGCAAACAGCCCAGGATCATGACACATATTGGCGAGAGAACAGCACCACAACACTTAACTTTCTTGAAGTCCTTTAGAAACACTGACTGCTAGTCACTGGTTCAGTTTACGATTCAAGCTTTGGGCCTTTCTTGAAAGCTGAGCTGCATCTAAGTCCATTATTACATTTTGAAAAACTACAAAGGTGTTGTGAAGTTTTGGTGGATAACTCAGATCCAAGGTGTAACAAAGTCCAAACAGCACGGCAGAGGCAAGAGCCACATTGTCGAGCTCCCAAAGCACCACCACGCCTTCGATGACCCACATCGTTATAGTCACGGTTGGGAGTTCCTCTCGAGATGTAGGTTCCAAAAGTCGTTTCTTCTCCGGCACTTTGCATAGCAGCCTCAGTCATGTGCTGTCCCATTATAAAATGTATTTCTGTATTAATTTTTTAAAACACATCTAGATTGCATTTTTATACTTTATTATTTCAACTATTACCTCGCAGACTATGAAATAAAAACTTGAATCAACACCATGCAGCTGTTTGCCTTTGTGAACCAGTCAAGTTACAAATGAAAATCAATGTAGATTCATTTAACAACACCAAAGTATCCATATTTATTTTTACACAATTGTCTGAAAATGTTAGGAGCGCATGAATGTTTGAAACGCAAGATCAGACCTTTGATCTTTGACCTGAAAAACATATTCAGTCTGTCCATAAGTCCAACTGGTTTTGCCAAATCTAAAGAACTTCCACTACACTGTGAAATACCACTTTACATCACTGTGATCTTGTCCTCGAATCTATAAATGTAATTAGGTTATCCTTGAGTCCAAGTAGTACCATTCAATATTACGCTCTTAACCACCCATGTTTACACACACGTACCATTTACTCCTGCACAAGGTCATTACAATCCTCATTCAGCGAAATGCAGAGTCCTCCTATGATACCCTCTCGGCCAGTACTGATGTCATCCTGAAAGGTTATGACAAAAAAAAAAAAAGAAGATAACAGTTCAACACTGTCAGTAGCAAGGACAAAAATTTACACAAAGTCCCACAAAACTGTTCTGTAAAGTTAAACTTGTGAGGCTAACACCCACAATATCAAGCCTAATAAAATCCATCGGTAAGGAGGTGTGTCTCTGTAGAGCTGCGCTGCTTCAGTCTCTGAAAATAAATGACTCTCAAAAAGGCACAGCCTTTGGTAACGGTATATGTGCCATGAAGAGTATTTTTCCTCACCACTTCACTGCAACCAACGCTAAATATAAGACTAAACACCGCAAGGCACTCAAAGGAGACCTCTGGATATGTCGATTAAACAACGCAAGGTAAAAATAAGATCAATGAACAACAATGAACACCATCATTGGTTAACTAATATTTAAAATTTAAATATTTACTTACCAGGCTGAACTGCACCGAGCTGCACTTGCTAGGTTGTGGAAGTGAAGAAGAAGTCTCTAGAATGCAGAGTGGAAATGCAGGAAACACAGAAAAGAGGAAAAAGCACCAGAAGCATGAAGATACAAACTATTGATACGAAACAAGGATCACAACAATGAGTGTGACAACCTGTTGAAGTGTTAAAGCTGCAGAGAATCAAAAACTGATGTTTTTGAAGCGTTTGGGGCAATATTTAGACAATAAAGTAGATCATACAGATTCAGCCTTTCCAGCCAGTTTTTCAGATTTTAGTAGTGAAACTTCTCTTCCTGGTGTTCTTAGGTTTTCGTCCTTTCCTGAGAAAATTGGAGGGATGAATTCAGCAGAATTTGATGGTTGTTCTGTGTGTGGTTCATAAGTGTAGAGCAGCTGGAGGAGTGACGTGGTGTGACGAGCTATAGAAGAATTCACAGCAAACACCAGGCTCAGGTGGACTGAAGTGTTCACACTGGTGAGGCTCCTCCGGTCCCACTCGGCTTCCTGTGACCTCAGCAAACTAAAAATACGGAGCAGTCCTTATGAATGTTTCTGACTCTGAAGCTGATCTCAGGGCTTTAATATTGGGTACATGTCGAGACGGACTCTGAGTCTTAGGTTTGACGCATCTCCACCTCAGACTCTCTTCTGAGTTTCTTCCACTTCATGTCCTGAGTGTTTGATCACAGATGGATTCAAGATTTCATTTGCTTCACTCGCTACTTTGTGTCAAAGAAAAACATTATTTAGTTCACACATCAAGGCAGTCTGTCATTTTTTATTGTTTTCTTTCTTCCTCAGAGAAACACTCTGTGGATGAACATCTGTCTGCACAGCTGCAGACAGTAAGTAACAATAATAATTAATATAATCCTGATTAAATTGGATTAATCAGTCATCTACAAATAAAGTTATTACCAAATCACATCACTTTGTTTGTGTGCTTTGAATTTTGTCAGGTATTAACAATCCAATCAGACAGAGAGAAGCTTTTGGGAATGTTGGATGATCTCACACGAGACGAGCTGGAAAATTTCAAGGGGTTCCTGGGGAGCAGTGATGCTGTGATGGGGCTGCCACATATCCCAAAGAGCCGATTGGAGGAGGCCACCACCTGTAACCTGGTGGATCTGATGCTGCAGACCTACACAGAAAAGTCTGTGGAGGTGACCAAGAACATCTTTAAGAAGATTAAGAGGAATGATCTGGTGCAGAGGCTGACAGAGAGCAGCTCAGGATCCAAAGGTTAGAAACAAAATGGCATCATTCATTTTACTTAATCAAAAACACTTTTTGATAGTTAATTGTGCAGCTTCTGAATTTATTTTTAATACATGAACAGCAGCAGAGAGTCAAAGTGAAACTCTGAATGAGGAGACTTCAGTTTGACACATGAGGGAGAGCTGCTAATGTGGGAGCAGATTTGAGGTTAAAGGTTTCAAGATTTTGTGATTAAAAGCAATAAAATGAAATCAGTGAGTGATCGCTGCCTTTACCTGTTCATTGTTTTCTATTAGCAGGAAGCTCCTCCACAGTTGTCTTTATTCGGTCTCTTCATGTGTTCTCAGGCTGACTCCAACAGGATGCTGAGGTCTGGACTCTGTGAGGATGCGACCATCGGCTGCAGGACTCTTTGTTCTTAGTGTCTCTGGTTTTCTGCATTAATATGACACTGCTGGGACCTGCAGCTATGATGAAGATCACAGGAAATACAAATGTGTGATCAAATGTATCCAAGTATTTTGATTTTGAAGAAGTTTTTTTTTTTTAAGTTCTATAATTGATGCTTGTATCAGAGAGGATGAGGGGCTACAAAAAGACCCAGTATCAGACAAACAGGGATTATTTTGATCTGTGACTCATACAAAGCTACTCTAGTAAAGACCAAAGATAAAAATATGGACCTGAAAATGCCGATGCTTCTACATTTTAATCAGACAGATCCATTTTGATGCCTGTTTTGGAGAAAAACTGGAGAATTATATGTTTTTAAAATCCTGTTTTAATCTTTCTTTTTTTTTACTGCATTTGTTTCTAAATATTCCTCTACACGTCTAACACAAAACACTTCACATGTTGCCTTGTTACTGAGAAGTGCTGTACAAAAACATGTGTTCTTTATAAATAAAATATTCCTTTGAAAGCATCAGAGAACAACAACAGTGTCTGATAAGTGTTTACTGTCAGAGGCTCATTCAGTTTTTAATCCATGATAAATACCCCTGATGTTTATATGAGGGTTGAAGCTTTTGAAGTGGCCTAAAAACAGTATATGAAGCAGGTACAATGAAGACCACTGAGCAGGACGATTACTGTGAGTTTTTGAAGAGTTGTTTAGTTCAGTCTTTATTTTCCCACAGGAGAAATTTGGCTTCCAGCATCAGTCAGTGAAACAGAAACGTCTATATTTAAAGAGAAATACGGGGTAGAGAGATCAGCATATATATAACAGTAAGAATGAGAAATAGTTACAGAAATGAATGAAAATGATGCGATGGGTCAAGAAGAAGAAGTTAAGCACACAGAAATGTAAGACAGGGACTGGCCTGCTTTATTGTCACAAACTTTTCCTAAACCTGCAGTTCCTCACATATTTGCACATAGAAATAGTTTATGGGTTAATTAGCATTAAGGGCTGATTTTAACCCTTGTTATCTGGTTCTCTGATATTGACACTAAACAGTGAAATTTAATGCATTTAACCCGCAGCCTTGCTGGAGATTTGGCTGCATAAAGCTGGTCAGCGTTGGCTGAGTCAGCTCCATTTTAATCCATGAAGGTATACTGTATGAATGAGTGTCACTGAGGACAGTCTAATTATTTAACCCAGCTTTTATTTTCCTTAATAGATAATAAATGTGTAACCTTAGTAAGTTTTATTTCATCTTGAATTAAGTATTCAGATGTAACTTCACAGGGACAAAATGAAGTGTGATATGTACACATGCCTGACAAAGTTGGGACTCCTGATGAGACGATGGATGATGTCCTGGGGGATCTCCTGCCAGATGTGGAACGAGGGATCACTGAGCTCCTGGACAATCTGAGGTGCAACTTGGTGGTATCAGATGGACTGAAAGATAAAGTCCCAGAGGTGTTCACTTGGATTTAGGTCAGGTGAGCATAGGGGCCAGTCAATAGTATTATATTCTTCATCCTCCAGGAACTGCCTGCATACTCTTTGGGGTGGGGTGGGGTGGGGTGCGGTGGGTAGCTCAGGAGGTAGCGCAGGTCACCTACCAATCAGAAGGTTGGCAGTTCAATTCCTGGCTGCTCCCAGCCACGTGCCTAAACATGCTTGGTCAAGATACTGAACCCCAAGTTGCTCTCCGATGCAACCATTGGAGTGTGAATGTGTGTGAATGTTAGACAATAAAAGCACTTAGCTTAGATACACATGGAAGTGCTAGTGTGAATGAAAATGTGTTGTATAAGCGCTTTGAGTGCTCAGACAGAGTAGAAAAAATGTAATCGGTAATAAGTAAGTAATGCTGAACGATGTTACAGGCAGCATAATGTTCTCCACAGCTTCTCCAGACCCTTTTGTTTCTGTCACATGTGCTCAGAGTGAACCTGCTCTCATCTGTGAAAAGCACAGCGCGCCAGCGGTGGACCTGCCAATTCTGGTATCAGGCTCCACGGTGCCAGGCAGTGAGCACAGGACACACTAAAAGACACCAGGCCACTATGTAGTAGTGCTCACCCTGTTCCTCCTTGCACAAAGGAGCAGATACCAGTCCTTGCTGATGGGTTAAGGACCTTCTACGGCCCTGTCCAGCTCTCCTACAGTAATTCTAACTGTCCTGATGCTAAACTCTAATTAAAAAGGTGTCTTTCATTTTTTGAGCAGTATAGAAAAGCACTGAATGAGGGAGTACAACCCTTCCACTTATAAGTATGCATATATTTCTGTGTAAATTGACAGCTCTGTACAGGTGAGAATCTGATGGATTATATTATTCCAGTAAATTCATAATTAGATGTGTATAGGATAGCTTTAGTTTTTATTCTTTGAGCTGCAGCCCTCATGCTGTTTAACAGTCTGAGAATAAAGATTCAAACACAGGCTCAGTCTACATGCAAATTTAATATAAAGTCCACAAGTTCAAACTAAGAGAGATTTATAGAACAATCAAAAACGGTTCTAAAAAGAAAAATCAAGAGACAAAGTTGTTTAAGAATCCACATTTCTCACTGATGCTCATCAGGAAACATTTTGAACTGATCTCTCCTAACAAGGTGTGCACATAGTAAGAAATCATTACTAATAATAAGCAGTGTAATATTAATAAATGTGATGACCTGTCACCTGTACTTGAGTGAACTAAACATTGGACGATTGGAGAACGCCCGAGATTATTGGGAAGGACAGAAAAATGTACATCCCACTTTGTATAAACTTGCTGTTGCTTTTCTCACTACCCCAGCTTCATCTGTGCCCTGGGTGTGAAATCATCTAAGAAAGAAAGCACCTGAAGCCCAGCACTGTGGAAAAGATGTTATTTTAAAATCAAAATGTCCCTATAGTGTCATAAGCACAGTTACAAACCAAGTAAAACAGTCATGTCACAAACCGGTCCTCAGTTAGTTTACACTTTGCCCCTTGACCCCACCACTGTATCATATAGACAGACACCCTGTTAATAAGTTCAGGATTTATGTGTTGGCATCACAAACATCATTTATTCATTTATTCAGTTCAAAGCTTCACACACCACAGCCACGGTGATCATAATCACTCGGCCTGTTTTACATTTAGTGTCCACTTGATGGCGCAGCAGAGCAAATGAAGCACCAGGTAACGTTGACGTAAAGCCAGTAACATCTGTGGTTTCCCGTTAGTCAGGCGGGCTGACTGATGGGAGGAGACGGAGAGACAAACGCGGAAGTTTTTTTTTTTCCCCACCTTCAGCATTAAGAAAAAGTAACATGAAGCAGCGGCTCACACGAAGCTGCTTCACAAACACTGAAGAAAGATTTTCCATCAAGGCTGATTCCAGGTGTGCAGATTTGAGCCGAATTATTGAAGGTAAGCGCGGCATTAAGTTCTGGTTCCTTTAAGTTCACCTTCGTGGTTCCTTGTTGGACTCGTTTTCCTGCGTGTGCAGCGGGGAATAAGATATAATAATAAGTGATATTAGATACCGTATCTGTTGCTGGTTCTAAGCAGAGGTGCAGAGCTCTGTGGTAAAAAACCGCATACCACGATCACAGTAGAGTTCTTGGCTGTGGGAGAGCGTTAAGTCAGCCACAGCTTAAATGTTCTTGCGCTTCTATCCTAAGTGTTATGGTAGTTCTCCTCTGTTGCTGAGACTTTTCATCGGACCAAAAACCACCTGTGATATTTTTATATATGTCAAAGTTGTGTGGAGCACTATGAAACATCACTGCTTGATTTTTTTTATATCATGTTTATAAAGACAAAGTTAGCGTGTGTGTGTGTTGGTGGTATCTTGTATTATTTGAAGAAATTAAGAGAAATAAAGCTCCACTTCCATCAAGATGTGTTCCTTTACTCTTCTTGTGAATTTTGCTGGTAATCTGCGTCTTCATTCATGATTCACTTGGATTAGAAATTCATTCAAACCTTCAGTATGACCTGCACTACGATCCAGCTGAGTTTCACTTGATGTGTGTCTAGTATGCTGCAAAATAAAAAAATAAATCCATAAATAAACAAATAAATAAATAAATGTTACACATAAAATTACAAGGTGAGGTAAATGACAATGAAGTAATAATATATTAAACAACTATGTAAAATCATGAATGATGTTGCAAAACAAAAAACATAAATTTATATTATAGTTTACACAAATGATATGTGACGAAAAATAAATACATAACTAAGGTTACAGTCTTCCCTTGATTTGAGCAGAAATGTCCTCATTTCATTAAATCATGTATAGAATAGTACACATGAAACTTTGTCAAACTAGGCAAGTATAACTAATAACTTCTGAGTCAGCAACACACAAGATTAAATCACAAAGTGTGCAACATCCTGCTTAGTAAACCAGCAGCTATATGTAAACAGTTAACATGAAGCCGCAGCACACTAACAACAGCAGTCCATTATGTAACAAAATCTCTGTATTTGAGTGGTGGTCTTATCCGGCATTCACGTGACATGGGGAGATGAAGGAAGTTCGGTGGGGTCAGTTCAACCCATTGTGAAAGAGGAAGAAGAAGAGGAAGAGCTAGGAGGGTGGAGTACTGTGAAGAGGAGCGTGTATAGACTGTGGAGGTGTAGGAGGGCAGAAAGGCAAGGCTCCCACTGAAGCAGTGAGATGTGGGGGTGATGCGAATGATGGCTCCACATGAGTTGACTTTAGGCCTGTCTGGCTGTCACCAGGGGCAACAGGCAAAGTCCCATTGTAAGCTTTGGGGCTGTTATGGTGTAAAATCCATGAGCATGTGTTCCTTGGGTTCATGATCTTATAGGTAACACCTGCTTATACATCTGTGCCCATTCTCTGTAGCATCACAAAGGGGATCTTCTATCTGGGAGCAAGCTTGTTCACCTGTTGTGCAGGGTCATCCAGGAGAACAAGGTCACCTGGGGGATGAGGATGGACTACAACTTTCTTGTCCTACTTTATCTTTTGATGTTGTTTAGTTACCACAGATTTATGGGCTGAATCCCTGAAGCCATGTGACAAATGTGTGACAAGGTGTTTGGCATAAGCTGCTGGTGTACCTGATATGGAGGAGGTCACTGCAGGACTACAGTTTAGCGTAACATCAAGTGGGCCCAGCAAGAACAGCCAGGCCACCACTTCAGCTAAGAGGAGAGAAAAAGCAAAGGAAAAAAACTTGACTGTCCAGACCATGACAGAAAATTTCTGTCTTCACAAAACAATTTCACTTCAGAGTGAAAAACCTCCTCAGACGCCCATTTATACTATAATTAAAGGCAATAGTGGCCTGGACCTGTACATAAATAGGAAGTGAATGTGAGTAAAAAATAGGAAGTGAATGTGAGTGGGGTAGAGAGCAAATGCCCTGTGCATCATGGGAAATTGTCCAGCAGCCTGAGCCTACAGCAGCAGAGATGGTTCAGGATCGCCTGATCCAGCTGTAACTAAAAGCTTTATCATGAAGCAAAGTTTGAAGTCTGTTCTAATAAGTAGAGCTGGCTCCACAGGAGAGGGTCTGATAGCTGAATGTTCTGATTCCCATTAAACCTTTGGAACCACAAGCCTGTTCTCTTGGATAGAATTTGGGATAGTTTTTTTGTTGTTGTTGTTAATCTGTCACAAAATGAATTTCATTCCTTCTTTGCAATAATCTGATTTATATTTCTCACTTTGTAAGAGACAGTCTGACATGACCTCTGTTCTACATGGAAACAATGTAGATATGTTGCCATCGTACCACAACCAGTTTTGCCCAAGGAGATAATGTCGGGGTTTCAGCCATGTTTGCTGTTTGTGCACGCTGAGCTTTGCACAGAGGAACAGAAGCAGACTTTCTGCAACCTGCTTTTCAGCAGTGTTCAGGTCAGAGAAGCTTATGCTAAAGCTAGGTGTCTATCATCCGCAATTCACAGGAATCGCTCCTCCTGCTAAAGTATTGGTAAAATTGCAAACAGTGATCACGTGATGGGTTTCCACCCAAACTTCAAAAAGGTCAAACTTGTTGTTTTACAGGCAACAACTTGTGAATTTGATGGATTTGAGTCAGATGAGGTACTGCACTGTTGATGTCCTGGTTTGAAGTTTGTCACTAAAGCCATCATGAGAAGGAGAAACCCACTGAGCTTCTCTGTGCTCACTGCTGATTGGCTTTCACTTGTGTCATGTCAACAATCAGATAGTTCTGCATTGACCTCAGAGTGGTGACTGCAGAGACAAAGTGCTCACTGCAACAAAGCTAACTGAATGTATTTTAAAATTCATTCAATTATTGTAAGTCTGTTAGTTTTTTAACAAAGGATAACATCAGAGCTGATAATTGGATGTTCTCCGATCTACAGTCACACTCGGGGAACTTGATTTCCTTCTGGGGACGAAAACTGATGCCCTCATTTTTAGACTAGCTTTAAGGTGGTTGTGTGTCATTTGAGTGATAGAAATGCAACAAAGTTC
>JAMQGT020002754.1:0-60916 GCA_024447675.2 Pterophyllum scalare | reverse complement strand
GTGTTATGTGGTTTACTCGTTCAGTTGCGTATTGCTATACATGTTTCACATTGTCCACAGCCCAAGATTTGCGCTCCTGTCACCATTGAAACCGACGTTTAGCATTAGCACGAGTGACCAAAGGTTTGGCTATAGCAGCCCGGCCGTGTATATTGACCCTGTGGAGCTCCCGACGGACAGTTTTGGTGGAAACAGGAGAGTTGAGGTGCACATTTAATTCTGCCGTGATTTGGGCAGCCGTGGTTTTATGTTTTTTGGATACAATCCGGGTTAGCACCCGAACATCCCTTTCAGACAGCTTCCTCTTGCGTCCACAGTTAATCCTGTTGGATGTGGTTCGTCCTTCTTGGTGGTATGCTGACATTACCCTGGATACCGTGGCTCTTGATACATCACAAAGACTTGCTGTCTTGGTCAAGATGCGCCAGCAAGACGTGCACCAACAATTTGTCCTCTTTTGAACTCTGGTATGTCACCCATAATGTTGTGTGCATTGCAATATTTTGAGCAAAACTGTGCTCTTACCCTGCTAATTGAACCTTCACACTCTGCTCTTACTGGTGCAATGTGCAATTAATGAAGATTGGCCACCAGGCTGGTCCAATTTAGCCATGAAACCTCCCACACTAAAATGACAGCTGTTTCAGTTTCATTGTCCAACCCCTGTATGTATGTATGTGTGTGTGTAATATATATATATGTATATATATATATGAAATTTGTTCTTTTTCCCTGTTTTTTGTATTGCTCCAATACACACAAAGAAAATGAACATGTCCATAGCAAAAGATGTGTAATTGCAATAAATTTCTGGGCAAAATACTTCATTTCTGTAAAAATTTCAGGGGTGCCAGCATTTTTGGCGGTGGCTGTAAGTGTTCCCACCAAGGTCACAGCAAAACGGTTTCCCACCACCACAGCGATGACAGGGTTGAGAACTGGATCCATCTGTGTGGCTCTGCTTCTAAACAAAGACGTAAGGACATTTAACTCTGTTAAAAACTGACACCAAATCAGTTTCACACCCACTTCAAAAGTCACATGTTTGGATCAGCTGTGTGTGCCTGTGTGCCTGCATGTCAGCAAACACATGCTCAAGTGCACTGTGGAAAGCAGATGCTCTTTGGTGTTAATATTGTTATGGAAGCAAATTTGTTGTAATTGTCTTCTCCTTTCTTGGTGGGATTTTTCTCCTGTGTCTGTTTTTAATGAGCAGAGGTTGTTTACAATTCTGTGTTTTCAGAGTTTTTAAGTATGCTTTTTTTAAACTAATTAATTCATTCATAACCAAAAAAAATAAATACTAACTATTAGTGATTTGGATGTGAGCGACCATGAGTGGGAAACTTAATAGCTGAATTGACTCTTGGTGTGAATGAAAAAAGTGTAAGTGACTTTGAATAAAATTATCTGCTGAATACTATTGATTTGCTAAAAAAATGTTTTTTTTAAATAACATTTAGTTACAGCTTCTCATGAGTGAGCATTTGCTGCTAGTCTTTGTTTATAAATGGAGATTTCAACCCATCCACATACACTGTAAAAAAAAAAAGAAAATGAAAATGTCCTGGTAATTTTCTGGCAGTACTTTATGGGCATTTCTTTTTTTTCTCTCTTTCTTTTTGCTTGTTTGTTTTGTTTCCATCAACAGTAAAATTTAATGCGTGGTTGAAAAAGGCCAGGAGGAAAAATTAATATGGAAAAACAATAGCTTATTTTAAAATGGTACATTGTACTGTATTTTTACAGAACTTATTTTTTCCTGTTTTTTTTCCAGTGTATGAAATAACTCACTCCGTCTCCTCTACAGCTGACATTCAAGGTCCAGTTTAGTTGACAACCCGCTGTCATTTTTCTGTTTTTGCAACTAGAAATTAAATTAACTCGCATGCTTAACTTCACGTTGCTCAGGTTATTTCACTTGTTACAAGTTGCTGAATTTTATTGACCACATCGCTACGCTCTTCGTTTAGAATGTGTGTTAGACACAACAAGAAATTTAAAGACCTCTCTCTGGCCACCTTTTTAGCGAGTTGTTTGAAACTAGAAGACTAAAGTTTTGATTATACTCTGTTGCAAACATGGACACAGACAGCTGGACTGCCAAGTTGTCGTTCATGCCGCACTTCTTTGAAGTCGACCCGTGCACAGTTGGTGCAGGTGCGCAGATGTCTGTACGGACCCTCAAGCTCATTGTCTGATGACGAGGTTTCTGTTTCTTTGCACCTGAGTGGACCTTAGCACACTCAAGGCTTAAGACCATTTTCACACTTATACTTTGCCTATTCTGGTCTGAATCTGTTGATGAGTTTCCAAGGTGAACTACACGCAAACCAAAATTTGTCACTACAGACCACGTGAGAACGTTCAGTCCGCTTACTGGCCAGATATATCTAGAGCGGGAGCAAGTGCGACGAATATGCAAAACACTAAGAAATCAGGAAGGGGGGAAATACTTTTAAGCAGGTTCAATGAAATGCTTACCGTTAGAGTTAAACATGCTAACATTTGCTGAGTACCACTAAACACAAAGTACAGCTGAACCTGTACTGTGTGTTTAGTGCTGTACATAAAAAATTTGACCAGAGGAAAAATGAATGTAGAAACACTTTTTTTTTTAACAGTTCACTCTGAAGGTTATTTTTGTACCTAATTTTGGACATTCAAACAATGAATCCACAACTAAAACAAGGCCTAAAATTAAGCAGCTTGACTACCTGTAACCTAAGACTATGAATAAGAGTACTTCGATCCTTAGCACCAATCCTAGTTGTAGATATAGTATATCAGTGAGTGTAGGGACTCATTCCACCCCCCCCCCCGCTGTTCCTGCTGTGGTAGCTTGGGACAGAAACAGCTTCTTCACAAGAGTCCGAAAGCTGCCTGCTGAAGACATTAGATCCCAGGCTGGAGGCGTATGTGGGTTACCTATCTGCGTATGTGTTTGTGTGAGAGTCCTGCTCTTCACTTTGGCTCCAGGTGAATAAGGATTTTATCTTCCACAGTGTTACATAAGCGCTAGACAGCTGGTCCCACTCTTAATTCAAACACCCCACTCTCAAAATCTCAGTGAGGGGAGGCGGCAAATAATCTGTGAAATTATGCCCATAGCCTGAAGGAATAGCAGGAATTTAGTATTTGATTTATTTATATATTTAGTATTTTGTCACCTTGTGTCACATTGCCACCATCTGAAAGCTTTTTTTTTTTTTTCTGTTACACAAAAAATACACAACACTGAAATCCTTCTACCTGCTAACTAGCTGAGTGTGCTGTTTAAATCCGACCTGTTTTCCATCTGAATTATTAAAGCGCCACATCCACATGGACTGTTCTCACCATTACCATCATACCCCCAGGTACTGTACACTTTACCTGCCTGGCTGGTCAACTAAGTGTTATTGGAGTGCAGTCAAAGTCTGTCACAAAGACACTGCTAATATCAGTGTAATGATATGTGATTATCTTTCTCACTAGCAAGAGTGCTCTATTGATTGGCAGAAGGTTGGGACCTGTGGAGAGGAGGTTAGCCTCTGCCAAAAGAGGTAAAGCACTGCTTGTAGTCATTCAGCTTGTCCACGTCACATGATTTGTTTTATTAGCAGTCAGTAGTTTGCCTAAATTTGACTGGTAAGCCTTCAGCTGAGGATAACACTAGGATTTAAGGACTGGAATGCTCCATTTACTCAGTCAAATGGGATAACCTAATGACCTGAGAGTGCGGAGGCTTTTAAGCTGTTTGAGAGAAACAGACTGAGCAATAAAATTCAAACAGCAAGTAATATAACAAATAACTCGCAACTGCTTTGCTGCTGAATATAAGTAATAATGTTTCATTAAGTATGTATTATACATAAAAATGAAAATAACCAATTAATTAGTAAAGCTTTGACTTAGGGCTCAGCTTCCATTCCATAGATACTGTTCAGTAAAGCTGCTTTTCATTGCTTGCAGACGATTTTATGATCTGTTCTTCCCCCTTTTACCTCCACCTGGGGTAGACGCTCTACCCGTACCTGGAGGGGGAATTCCATCCCTTTCCATGACGCAACCATGGACTCAGACTTGGAGGTGCTGATCCGCAAACCAACTCAGCATTCGCACTTAATTACACACTGTTCCATTGTCTGCTGGTGGCAAAACTATGCAAAAAGAAGCACCTATGGGGATAAATGTAATGATATGACATTATCAGGGTGGCAGGCTTCATTCTACACTCTGTAGTTCAGCAGTCTGAAAGGAACTCGGCTCTTTGGTAATGAGAAGAGTGAGTTCAGGTGGTTCAGGCTCCGGATAAAGATGTCTTGGGGGCACCTCCTGCTGGATGTGTACCTGGTGTGACCAACTGAGACAAAGTCTTTGGGTTGACTCATGACCCACTAGAAAGATCATATCTACCTGTTGGCTTGGGATTGGCTGGGGGATCTGCAGGGAACTAGGACTTCTGGACTTTTCTGTCATCTTTTTTTGTCACCTTGTTGAACAAAGTTGTTTGAGAAGAAGAAGATACTAAAAACACTACATTGAACTTTGCTGTAGCAGTGCTTTCCTGTTATAGCAATTAACACTGGAGTACAGTGCTCATAACTAAGAGTGATGAACATACTAACATAATCCTATAAGACCTTATGTACTGTAAGCAACTGCCATTTTTAAATCTGGCCTTTTAATGTGCCTTTAAAGGTACAGCAAAACAGGCCATCTCAAAGCTTTTGTGGTAAGCCACGGATCACATTCCCTCTTGGAGCCTGGAATTATTCCACACTGTGGGGCACAGGGTGATTATCTCTTCCTGTCAGGAATGCTGAGAATTTCCTGCATTTCCCCCCTCTTCCGGCCGTGTTAGTGGTTGTGCCTGAACATGTGACAGAGAGCTCGGGCCCGGCCGTCTCTGTTTGAGTAGCAAGCTTTCTGTTACTGTTACCTAACATTCAGCTGGAGCTTTAACATAAGCACTGACTTAAAGGGCTGTTTACACAGCTCTCAGATCAAGCAGAGATGCTGAATCAGTTGAAGCGTATTCAGCAGGGCAAATAATGCGCACCTGCTCTAATGGGTCTACAGATATGTCCTGATATTGCTTTCCGTCTTCTAAGCTTTATGTTGAATAAAGATGCTTTCACTCTACTCCTTTACCTAGGTTATGTACCTGTTACTAACCGAGCCACATACTGGTAACTAATTCTTTTAAATCTTGGGCCGTTGTATGAGTCTATGTGCCTCTGTTTTTAATGGCAAGTGCTGCCCTTTAGCCTTTTGCTGTTATTCTCAGGGCTGATGAAAGTTGCATTACTATGCAAGGCGGGCTGACTCCACATTCCTGAGCAAGGACACTGAAAGAAAAGTTTCTGTGTGCCTCAGTGTGTATGAAGTATGCTGTTTGTTAATCATTGTGCACTTGGCTCTTTGCTTAGACATATGCTGCATGTATGCACATATGCGTTTGTAGTGTGTGTGTGTGTGTGTGTGTGTGTGTGTGTGTGTGTGTGTGTTTGCTCAGGCTCCAGCAGCAGTCAACTCTCAGCTATGTTGTTTGTGTCCAAGGCAGAAAGGAAAGCTCTGTTTGTGTAGGGTGGTGGTGCAGGAGGGGGTGGAGTAAGAATCAGACCCAAGTATAGGCTGTTTCACCGCAGTAACTCTCTCCACCCATTCTACGCCCTTCTCCCCCTCTCCTTTCTTTCCCACTTGCACTCCCACCTGCTTTTTCAGGAGGGCGACTGGGGCACCAGAACAGGGCGGGAAAATGTAGACGACCTCAAAATGGAGGCGCAGTGAATGACATCGAGGTGTTTGGGGCCAATTTAATAAAGAGGGGGAGGTGATTCAGGGTCTCAAATTGGACACATGAAAGGATGTGATCACAGAGTTGAAGTTTCTAATGTCTTTAATCGGGTTTTATGCAACCACGCGGATAGGTTTGTCAAGTGTTTAAAGATATCCGTCCCAGAGATTTTTCCCTCCACCACAAAATAATGAAAGCAAATGGAATTTATATTGTGGCGCTCGAGGAATGACATTTTCCAGAAACAGTAACCTTGTTACTTCAGGCATTACGCTGTCTATGAATTATCCTGAGTGGCACTGTTTGTCATTGGTAAAGTCATTAACAAAGTAAAAGGTAACAGGCGTTTCACTTTCTGATGAAATCTCACTTTCTGATGAAGCAGTTATAGGTGTTAGTGGCTCTGCATCAGGAATCCAAGTCAAAAAGTCAATCCGGCCGAGTGATTTCCCCCGCGTGTGATGAAAGTCTCAGCAAATGAATCCATGGACGGCCATAGACTGCTAAGCCCAAAAGGGATTTAGCCATTTTTAGCTTGCAGGTTTAGCACATCCAGCATTGCTTGGATGCGTTCAATCTGCAACTCGTCACAGTAATAGATAAATTGAAGTAAAAACAAACCACGTCTGTCAGTCAGCATGGGCAGGAATGATAAAATATGTGTTTGCTAAGTCGATAGCAGAGAATCAACAAAGAGTTTGGTGGAACTTGACACACGAGTGTTGCTACATTCGATTTAGAGCCCAACGGGGCACGGTTAGGATTTAGTTTCCCATTGCAATGGATTCTCCCCTGATAAGATCATCTGTCATCTTTATTGATGTTAACAAGTTAAAATTATTATTTTTTTTTTTAAAACAAATTCCTAACTAGTTAAACACCAGCAAGTTTTTCACTACCTGGGTTGGAGGAGAGATGCTGGGAAATAAAACTATATTTGCAGTTAACACTTAGGGCTTTGGTTTCTTTTCATGCATGTGGTTACACTGATCTCTTAATGTTGTGCCTCAGCATATGGAGCTTACATTATGAGTTTAATTCCACCAAGCTACGTATAGGTTTTTATGTGGACTGTTTATGTGTGCGAATGTGATTGTGACCTTTATCTAATGATGTTAATGCTTTCAGCGAGTGCAGTCGGTCTTTTCCGTAATCAGATGAATTCCTGTTGTGCTTCAAACATTAACGTGTTGCCCCTGTACCAGAGTATATTTACTTTCATGTCTGTAAAGAGAAATAAAGCCACCAGACTTGAAACTGTTTTTTTTGTTTGTTTTTTTTTTGCAGCCACCGAAAGGAAATCATGTCCAAATGGGCATATCATCTCCTTCACTATCCACACAGGTTTTAGTAGCGCAGCAGGTTGCCTTTCTTTTCCAACCATAACCATATAGTTGTGCTTGTTTACTGAAGTGCTGCTTCTCTGGAGCATCTATCAGAAAAGAGGAAAAGCCGCACCGAGCTTTGGACTACAAAGATGAAGAAAACAAAGAAGACGAACTGCCCACAGCCTGTCAGATCCAGTCTGAGCAACCCGAGGATAGTTCCAGGCATCAATCTGAAGGCTCTCAGAACAACAGCAGGCTGCAAACAACCCAAGCATGCATGGCTAACTGTGCTGCCTGTGTCACACGGCTGTATGAACACGTTAACAAGACAGCAGCGAACAGGGACACTGTTGGATGGCTTGAAACAATGATTTCAGCTAAAGTCAGCCTTTGGACACTTCAAAGTCTTGAACAGATTTGGGATTTCCAAGTCCTAGAAATCACCTTTAAAGCAATTAAGCTGCCAGAATGTCTGCAGGAACACCTTGTGATAATTGCACTGTCAGATTTTAGCCTTTGTAGTAGCACTGCTCAGATTTCTATTTTTATCCTCTTATCCTCACTAACAGAAAATGTAAAAATCCAACTGCTTAATAGAACATTTACAGAGGCCTTAAAGACTATTCAAGCCTGCTTGTTTCTTTTCTGTCAGTGTGAAAGTAGGCCATGGGCTTCAGAGACCGTGAAGGAGAAATGACGTAACTAGGGACATAGATGTGTATGTTGTTTTCTCCCTGGAGCCCCTGATCAACCCGTCTTGCCAAGCACGTGAATCTGGCTTCATTCTTGTCCAATAACAGAAATGATATCACATCCATCTATCTATCCATCCATCCATCTATCCAGTATGCATTAATCTATATCTTGGCCTCTCTTCTTCTCTTGATGTTAATTAACTGGACTACCTTCCCCAGAGGGCTCTCTCAGAATGGCTATTTTTTTCCCCCGTGCTCCGTATAGCATGAACTGATGCCTCACTATGTGGTACGGTGTACATCTCAGCTCCTTTTGTCACCATAATGTGGTGCTGCATGTGAGTCTCCAACTCAGGGCACCTCTGGTGTTTTTTTTTTTCTTTGGCGTATGCAATATTCATCAACATGCTTTTAAGCAAAACTAATACAACTATCGCAGCAAGTGACTACATCAAAATGACACTCGATGTTTTTTAATTGTTTAAGAAACTGTTTTATTAAAATAGTAATAAATAATAATTTTAAGCTGTAGGTGCTTCACGTTGTCCATGTCGCTGGCTAACAAACTTGTGACAACCACATCAGTTTTATCTCTGAGCTTTTAAAGCTGCTGTCTTTGTTGCAGAAATGCGTGGCTAAAGGTAACTAATGAAGACACTGTAGCTTAATAAAACTCAATAGACATCATTTACTTTGATGCCGAATTGGCTGCTTTATCGTGGATAGTGTGTCATACTGCTACTGTAATACTACAGAGAGCAACTTTAGCTGTTTCCCACTGATTTCAGTCAAAGCTAAGCAAACCATCTGCCAGCTATAGGTTCCTACTCTGCTCAGGTTGCTTTCCATAGTTAAACGCCATCCATTTACCTGCCAAGTTTCTTAACTGCTTACATATATTACTAGAGTTGCAGGTAATCCTGGATTCTAGCCCACCTGATAATGAGCAAGAGATGAGGTACACCTTGGATTGGTCACCAGTCCCCAGAGTCATATTAGTAACAATGTCAATGCAGGCCTTTTACATATATATAAAAAAAAGTATTCTTTTAATACTGTATTGCACCTTCAGTAAACAGTGTGAATACTGCCCACTGGCATTCTTAAAAGAATCATGTAACCCTGCTCCGTCTTTACACTTTTGGCTTTTATTTCTTTCAGTCTCCCAGTCCAACAGCAGCCTAAAGAAGCACCGGAGCCGGAGCATTTTCAGCCCCTTCTTTTGCTGCTTCCGCAACTACAATGACTACCACGTGGAGCCACCACCTGCCAACAACAAGACACTTTCTCTGCCCCCACCCCCAGAAGAGAACGGCAGTCCTCCCAAGGTAAAGCTCATTTTTCACTCTTGTCATAGTTGGCCGGAGTCCAGATTCCATACTGCTTACATCCGCATGTCCAAACACAAGAATTAGTTAATATTTTCTGACTTAAATCCTAGTTTGACTGGACTCCCAGTAACAAGTAACATTTGTTTGGTTTTGTTACAGAGACCTTGTTAGGGTTTGCCTTTTCCTGCAGAGAGCTGAGGCGCCCTCAGCCTTGCTGAGCTCCCTCCACAAATTTTTCCAGCTGCTTCAAACCCGTTGAACCCAGAGGTTGTTTACCATCCACTGCATGAAAAATACGGGCTCACTTCCCATCTCGCATTCTTTGATATCTGCCTACGCACACAACTGCACACAAAATAACACACAGAGCACGCCGAGAAGCTCAAAAGACGTGCACTCGCTCGCGCTTTCTGACCCATTCTCGCACAAACGTGCACAAGCCTTACCATATAACCACGACAACGCGTGTCCGGACACACACATGCACTCAAAACTCCTGCTTTCTCTAATCCCCATAAAGTGGGCCTTGTGTGTCGGGGGGTGATGGATTGCCTGGCACCCACGCCTCCCCCTCTCTTCGTGCACACTCTGACCAGTGTAGTGAGGATGTGTGAAGAGAACGTTCTGGCTGCGGAAAAGGCGCCAAACCCTGAAGCTCCTCTACAAACACAGTGTTCTGCCTTGGCAGCAGAACACTGTGTTTGTAGAGGAGCTTCAGGGTTTGGCGCCTTTTCCGCAGCCAGAACGTTCTCTTCACACATCCTCACTACACTGGTCAGAGTGTGCACGAAGAGAGGGGAGGCGTGGGTGCCAGGCAATCCATCACCCCCCGACACACAAGGCCCACTTTATGGGGATTAGAGAAAGCAGGAGTTTTGAGTGCATGTGTGTGTCCGGACACGCGTTGTCGTGGTTATATGGTAAGGCTTGTGCACGTTTGTGCGAGAATGGGCCAGAAAGCGCGAGCGAGTGCACGTCTTTTGAGCTTCTCGGCGTGCTCTGTGTGTTATTTTGTGTGCAGTTGTGTGCGTAGGCAGATATCAAAGAATGCGAGATGGGAAGTGAGCCCGTATTTTTCATGCAGTGGATGGTAAACAACCTCTGGGTTCAACGGGTTTGAAGCAGCTGGAAAAATTTGTGGAGGGAGCTCAGCAAGGCTGAGGGCGCCTCAGCTCTCTGCAGGAAAAGGCAAACCCTAACAAGGTCTCTGTAACAAAACCAAACAAATGTTACTTGTTACTGGGAGTCCAGTCAAACTAGGATTTCAGTCAGAAAATATTAACTAATTCTTGTGTTTGGACATGCGGATGTAAGCAGTATGGAATCTGGACTCCGGCCAATTATGACAAGAGTGAAAAATGAGCTTTACCTTGGGAGGACTGCCGTTCTTCTGGGGGTGGGGGCAGAGAAAGTGTCTTGTTGTTGGCAGGTGGTGGCTCCACGTGGTAGTCATTGTAGTTGCGGAAGCAGCAAAAGAAGGGGCTGAAAATGCTCCGGCTCCGGCGCTTCTTTAGGCTGCTGTTGGACTGGGAGACTGAAAGAAATAAAAGCCAAAAGTGTAAAGAGACGGAGCAGGGTTACATGATTCTTTTAAGAATGCCAGTGGGCAGTATTCACACTGTTTACTGAAGGTGCAATACAGTATTAAAAGAATACTTTTTTTATATATATGTAAAAGGCCTGCATTGACATTGTTACTAATATGACTCTGGGGACTGGTGACCAATCCAAGGTGTACCTCATCTCTTGCTCATTATCAGGTGGGCTAGAATCCAGGATTACCTGCAACTCTAGTAATATATGTAAGCAGTTAAGAAACTTGGCAGGTAAATGGATGGCGTTTAACTATGGAATGCAACCTGAGCAGAGTAGGAACCTATAGCTGGCAGATGGTTTGCTTAGCTTTGACTGAAATCAGTGGGAAACAGCTAAAGTTGCTCTCTGTAGTATTACAGTAGCAGTATGACACACTATCCACGATAAAGCAGCCAATTCGGCATCAAAGTAAATGATGTCTATTGAGTTTTATTAAGCTACAGTGTCTTCATTAGTTACCTTTAGCCACGCATTTCTGCAACAAAGACAGCAGCTTTAAAAGCTCAGAGATAAAACTGATGTGGTTGTCACAAGTTTGTTAGCCAGCGACATGGACAAAGTGAAGCACCTACAGCTTAAAATTATTATTTATTACTATTTTAATAAAACAGTTTCTTAAACAATTAAAAAACATCGAGTGTCATTTTGATGTAGTCACTTGCTGCGATAGTTGTATTAGTTTTGCTTAAAAGCATGTTGATGAATATTGCATACGCCAAAGAAAAAAAAACACCAGAGGTGCCCTGAGTTGGAGACTCACATGCAACACCACATTATGGTGACAAAAGGAGCTGAGATGTACACCGTACCACATAGTGAGGCATCAGTTCATGCTATACGGAGCACGGGGAAAAAAATAGCGATTCTGAGAGAGCCCTCTGGGGAAGGTAGTCCAGTTAATTAACATCAAGAGAAGAAGAGAGGCCAAGATATAGATTAATGCATACTGGATAGATGGATGGATGGATAGACAGATGGATGTGATATCATTTCTGTTATTGGACAAGAATGAAGCCAGATTCACGTGCTTGGCAAGACGGGTTGATCAGGGGCTCCAGGGAGAAAACAACATACACATCTATGTCCCTAGTTACGTCATTTCTCCTTCACGGTCTCTGAAGCCCATGGCCTACTTTCACACTGACAGAAAAGAAACAAGCAGGCTTGAATAGTCTTTAAGGCCTCTGTAAATGTTCTATTAAGCAGTTGGATTTTTACATTTTCTGTTAGTGAGGATAAGAGGATAAAAATAGAAATCTGAGCAGTGCTACTACAAAGGCTAAAATCTGACAGTGCAATTATCACAAGGTGTTCCTGCAGACATTCTGGCAGCTTAATTGCTTTAAAGGTGATTTCTAGGACTTGGAAATCCCAAATCTGTTCAAGACTTTGAAGTGTCCAAAGGCTGACTTTAGCTGAAATCATTGTTTCAAGCCATCCAACAGTGTCCCTGTTCGCTGCTGTCTTGTTAACGTGTTCATACAGCCGTGTGACACAGGCAGCACAGTTAGCCATGCATGCTTGGGTTGTTTGCAGCCTGCTGTTGTTCTGAGAGCCTTCAGATTGATGCCTGGAACTATCCTCGGGTTGCTCAGACTGGATCTGACAGGCTGTGGGCAGTTCGTCTTCTTTGTTTTCTTCATCTTTGTAGTCCAAAGCTCGGTGCGGCTTTTCCTCTTTTCTGATAGATGCTCCAGAGAAGCAGCACTTCAGTAAACAAGCACAACTATATGGTTATGGTTGGAAAAGAAAGGCAACCTGCTGCGCTACTAAAACCTGTGTGGATAGTGAAGGAGATGATATGCCCATTTGGACATGATTTCCTTTCGGTGGCTGCAAAAAAAAACAAACAAAAAAAACAGTTTCAAGTCTGGTGGCTTTATTTCTCTTTACAGACATGAAAGTAAATATACTCTGGTACAGGGGCAACACGTTAATGTTTGAAGCACAACAGGAATTCATCTGATTACGGAAAAGACCGACTGCACTCGCTGAAAGCATTAACATCATTAGATAAAGGTCACAATCACATTCGCACACATAAACAGTCCACATAAAAACCTATACGTAGCTTGGTGGAATTAAACTCATAATGTAAGCTCCATATGCTGAGGCACAACATTAAGAGATCAGTGTAACCACATGCATGAAAAGAAACCAAAGCCCTAAGTGTTAACTGCAAATATAGTTTTATTTCCCAGCATCTCTCCTCCAACCCAGGTAGTGAAAAACTTGCTGGTGTTTAACTAGTTAGGAATTTGTTTTAAAAAAAAAATAATAATTTTAACTTGTTAACATCAATAAAGATGACAGATGATCTTATCAGGGGAGAATCCATTGCAATGGGAAACTAATTCCTAACCGTGCCCCGTTGGGCTCTAAATCGAATGTAGCAACACTCGTGTGTCAAGTTCCACCAAACTCTTTGTTGATTCTCTGCTATCGACTTAGCAAACACATATTTTATCATTCCTGCCCATGCTGACTGACAGACGTGGTTTGTTTTTACTTCAATTTATCTATTACTGTGACGAGTTGCAGATTGAACGCATCCAAGCAATGCTGGATGTGCTAAACCTGCAAGCTAAAAATGGCTAAATCCCTTTTGGGCTTAGCAGTCTATGGCCGTCCATGGATTCATTTGCTGAGACTTTCATCACACGCGGGGGAAATCACTCGGCCGGATTGACTTTTTGACTTGGATTCCTGATGCAGAGCCACTAACACCTATAACTGCTTCATCAGAAAGTGAGATTTCATCAGAAAGTGAAACGCCTGTTACCTTTTACTTTGTTAATGACTTTACCAATGACAAACAGTGCCACTCAGGATAATTCATAGACAGCGTAATGCCTGAAGTAACAAGGTTACTGTTTCTGGAAAATGTCATTCCTTGAGCGCCACAATATAAATTCCATTTGCTTTCATTATTTTGTGGTGGAGGGAAAAATCTTTGGGACGGATATCTTTAAACACTTGACAAACCTATCCGCGTGGTTGCATAAAACCCGATTAAAGACATTAGAAACTTCAACTCTGTGATCACATCCTTTCATGTGTCCAATTTGAGACCCTGAATCACCTCCCCCTCTTTATTAAATTGGCCCCAAACACCTTGATGTCATTCACTGCGCCTCCATTTTGAGGTCGTCTACATTTTCCCGCCCTGTTCTGGTGCCCCAGTCGCCCTCCTGAAAAAGCAGGTGGGAGTGCAAGTGGGAAAGAAAGGAGAGGGGGAGAAGGGCGTAGAATGGGTGGAGAGAGTTACTGCGGTGAAACAGCCTATACTTGGGTCTGATTCTTACTCCACCCCCTCCTGCACCACCACCCTACACAAACAGAGCTTTCCTTTCTGCCTTGGACACAAACAACATAGCTGAGAGTTGACTGCTGCTGGAGCCTGAGCAAACACACAAACACACACACACACACACACACACACACACACACACACTACAAACGCATATGTGCATACATGCAGCATATGTCTAAGCAAAGAGCCAAGTGCACAATGATTAACAAACAGCATACTTCATACACACTGAGGCACACAGAAACTTTTCTTTCAGTGTCCTTGCTCAGGAATGTGGAGTCAGCCCGCCTTGCATAGTAATGCAACTTTCATCAGCCCTGAGAATAACAGCAAAAGGCTAAAGGGCAGCACTTGCCATTAAAAACAGAGGCACATAGACTCATACAACGGCCCAAGATTTAAAAGAATTAGTTACCAGTATGTGGCTCGGTTAGTAACAGGTACATAACCTAGGTAAAGGAGTAGAGTGAAAGCATCTTTATTCAACATAAAGCTTAGAAGACGGAAAGCAATATCAGGACATATCTGTAGACCCATTAGAGCAGGTGCGCATTATTTGCCCTGCTGAATACGCTTCAACTGATTCAGCATCTCTGCTTGATCTGAGAGCTGTGTAAACAGCCCTTTAAGTCAGTGCTTATGTTAAAGCTCCAGCTGAATGTTAGGTAACAGTAACAGAAAGCTTGCTACTCAAACAGAGACGGCCGGGCCCGAGCTCTCTGTCACATGTTCAGGCACAACCACTAACACGGCCGGAAGAGGGGGGAAATGCAGGAAATTCTCAGCATTCCTGACAGGAAGAGATAATCACCCTGTGCCCCACAGTGTGGAATAATTCCAGGCTCCAAGAGGGAATGTGATCCGTGGCTTACCACAAAAGCTTTGAGATGGCCTGTTTTGCTGTACCTTTAAAGGCACATTAAAAGGCCAGATTTAAAAATGGCAGTTGCTTACAGTACATAAGGTCTTATAGGATTATGTTAGTATGTTCATCACTCTTAGTTATGAGCACTGTACTCCAGTGTTAATTGCTATAACAGGAAAGCACTGCTACAGCAAAGTTCAATGTAGTGTTTTTAGTATCTTCTTCTTCTCAAACAACTTTGTTCAACAAGGTGACAAAAAAAGATGACAGAAAAGTCCAGAAGTCCTAGTTCCCTGCAGATCCCCCCAGCCAATCCCAAGCCAACAGGTAGATATGATCTTTCTAGTGGGTCATGAGTCAACCCAAAGACTTTGTCTCAGTTGGTCACACCAGGTACACATCCAGCAGGAGGTGCCCCCAAGACATCTTTATCCGGAGCCTGAACCACCTGAACTCACTCTTCTCATTACCAAAGAGCCGAGTTCCTTTCAGACTGCTGAACTACAGAGTGTAGAATGAAGCCTGCCACCCTGATAATGTCATATCATTACATTTATCCCCATAGGTGCTTCTTTTTGCATAGTTTTGCCACCAGCAGACAATGGAACAGTGTGTAATTAAGTGCGAATGCTGAGTTGGTTTGCGGATCAGCACCTCCAAGTCTGAGTCCATGGTTGCGTCATGGAAAGGGATGGAATTCCCCCTCCAGGTACGGGTAGAGCGTCTACCCCAGGTGGAGGTAAAAGGGGGAAGAACAGATCATAAAATCGTCTGCAAGCAATGAAAAGCAGCTTTACTGAACAGTATCTATGGAATGGAAGCTGAGCCCTAAGTCAAAGCTTTACTAATTAATTGGTTATTTTCATTTTTATGTATAATACATACTTAATGAAACATTATTACTTATATTCAGCAGCAAAGCAGTTGCGAGTTATTTGTTATATTACTTGCTGTTTGAATTTTATTGCTCAGTCTGTTTCTCTCAAACAGCTTAAAAGCCTCCGCACTCTCAGGTCATTAGGTTATCCCATTTGACTGAGTAAATGGAGCATTCCAGTCCTTAAATCCTAGTGTTATCCTCAGCTGAAGGCTTACCAGTCAAATTTAGGCAAACTACTGACTGCTAATAAAACAAATCATGTGACGTGGACAAGCTGAATGACTACAAGCAGTGCTTTACCTCTTTTGGCAGAGGCTAACCTCCTCTCCACAGGTCCCAACCTTCTGCCAATCAATAGAGCACTCTTGCTAGTGAGAAAGATAATCACATATCATTACACTGATATTAGCAGTGTCTTTGTGACAGACTTTGACTGCACTCCAATAACACTTAGTTGACCAGCCAGGCAGGTAAAGTGTACAGTACCTGGGGGTATGATGGTAATGGTGAGAACAGTCCATGTGGATGTGGCGCTTTAATAATTCAGATGGAAAACAGGTCGGATTTAAACAGCACACTCAGCTAGTTAGCAGGTAGAAGGATTTCAGTGTTGTGTATTTTTTGTGTAACAGAAAAAAAAAAAAAAGCTTTCAGATGGTGGCAATGTGACACAAGGTGACAAAATACTAAATATATAAATAAATCAAATACTAAATTCCTGCTATTCCTTCAGGCTATGGGCATAATTTCACAGATTATTTGCCGCCTCCCCTCACTGAGATTTTGAGAGTGGGGTGTTTGAATTAAGAGTGGGACCAGCTGTCTAGCGCTTATGTAACACTGTGGAAGATAAAATCCTTATTCACCTGGAGCCAAAGTGAAGAGCAGGACTCTCACACAAACACATACGCAGATAGGTAACCCACATACGCCTCCAGCCTGGGATCTAATGTCTTCAGCAGGCAGCTTTCGGACTCTTGTGAAGAAGCTGTTTCTGTCCCAAGCTACCACAGCAGGAACAGCGGGGGGGGGGGTGGAATGAGTCCCTACACTCACTGATATACTATATCTACAACTAGGATTGGTGCTAAGGATCGAAGTACTCTTATTCATAGTCTTAGGTTACAGGTAGTCAAGCTGCTTAATTTTAGGCCTTGTTTTAGTTGTGGATTCATTGTTTGAATGTCCAAAATTAGGTACAAAAATAACCTTCAGAGTGAACTGTTAAAAAAAAAAGTGTTTCTACATTCATTTTTCCTCTGGTCAAATTTTTTATGTACAGCACTAAACACACAGTACAGGTTCAGCTGTACTTTGTGTTTAGTGGTACTCAGCAAATGTTAGCATGTTTAACTCTAACGGTAAGCATTTCATTGAACCTGCTTAAAAGTATTTCCCCCCTTCCTGATTTCTTAGTGTTTTGCATATTCGTCGCACTTGCTCCCGCTCTAGATATATCTGGCCAGTAAGCGGACTGAACGTTCTCACGTGGTCTGTAGTGACAAATTTTGGTTTGCGTGTAGTTCACCTTGGAAACTCATCAACAGATTCAGACCAGAATAGGCAAAGTATAAGTGTGAAAATGGTCTTAAGCCTTGAGTGTGCTAAGGTCCACTCAGGTGCAAAGAAACAGAAACCTCGTCATCAGACAATGAGCTTGAGGGTCCGTACAGACATCTGCGCACCTGCACCAACTGTGCACGGGTCGACTTCAAAGAAGTGCGGCATGAACGACAACTTGGCAGTCCAGCTGTCTGTGTCCATGTTTGCAACAGAGTATAATCAAAACTTTAGTCTTCTAGTTTCAAACAACTCGCTAAAAAGGTGGCCAGAGAGAGGTCTTTAAATTTCTTGTTGTGTCTAACACACATTCTAAACGAAGAGCGTAGCGATGTGGTCAATAAAATTCAGCAACTTGTAACAAGTGAAATAACCTGAGCAACGTGAAGTTAAGCATGCGAGTTAATTTAATTTCTAGTTGCAAAAACAGAAAAATGACAGCGGGTTGTCAACTAAACTGGACCTTGAATGTCAGCTGTAGAGGAGACGGAGTGAGTTATTTCATACACTGGAAAAAAAACAGGAAAAAATAAGTTCTGTAAAAATACAGTACAATGTACCATTTTAAAATAAGCTATTGTTTTTCCATATTAATTTTTCCTCCTGGCCTTTTTCAACCACGCATTAAATTTTACTGTTGATGGAAACAAAACAAACAAGCAAAAAGAAAGAGAGAAAAAAAAGAAATGCCCATAAAGTACTGCCAGAAAATTACCAGGACATTTTCATTTTCTTTTTTTTTTTTACAGTGTATGTGGATGGGTTGAAATCTCCATTTATAAACAAAGACTAGCAGCAAATGCTCACTCATGAGAAGCTGTAACTAAATGTTATTTAAAAAAAACATTTTTTTAGCAAATCAATAGTATTCAGCAGATAATTTTATTCAAAGTCACTTACACTTTTTTCATTCACACCAAGAGTCAATTCAGCTATTAAGTTTCCCACTCATGGTCGCTCACATCCAAATCACTAATAGTTAGTATTTATTTTTTTTGGTTATGAATGAATTAATTAGTTTAAAAAAAGCATACTTAAAAACTCTGAAAACACAGAATTGTAAACAACCTCTGCTCATTAAAAACAGACACAGGAGAAAAATCCCACCAAGAAAGGAGAAGACAATTACAACAAATTTGCTTCCATAACAATATTAACACCAAAGAGCATCTGCTTTCCACAGTGCACTTGAGCATGTGTTTGCTGACATGCAGGCACACAGGCACACACAGCTGATCCAAACAGCTGAGTGAAGTTAGATAGCATTGGATGAGCTGAGACTGACAGTTGTGGCTGTCAGTCTGTGTGCGTTCACTGTGCCGAGGTCCTGGGTGGGTTATGTATGAGGCCATCAGGGCAATAATAGCACAGTATGATAAAATAAACTCCCATTAAGCCTCCTTACTTCCCCACACAGACAGCTGAGGCTGGGGTGAAAATTACAGGCTGTGGAGGTACACTCAGTTCCAGCAGATGCCTTTAGTCACTCTCACCGACCCTCAGCTGCCCCTCTGGCTTTATTTTCCCTACTTAGTAGAGAGGACTTATATATACATATGCATCCTACATAATCTTATGTAACTAAGATTACTCAGTAACTCAGTTATATTTGAATAAGCCAAGACACGGTTTGCAGGGATCTAACTGCACAAGTCATTTGGTTGGCACACATTGCATGCAAGGCACTAATTCTCGCTGCTGCTGTGTGAACTCTGACACAGAGCCGTAGGTGGGTCTGCCCCTGCTTTCCTGTCTTAGTTGCACAGTGGCATAGGAGCTGTGGTGGCGGTGCCAGCCTGCTTACAGCCCCTGGGGGATGAGGGCTGCTGCTGCTTCTTGAGTGCTCCGTGAAATGAAGGAGATGACAAGAGCGGGGGAATTAACCCACTGAGAGCTCAGGAAGGAATAATGAGGGAGATCTGACTATTCTGGCAGAGTTACGCAACCGGCAGCAACACAGCCCACGTTGTTTGGGGCCACGGTAGTTCATTATTAATATATCCTTTTATATTCTCATCTACAACCGTGCGCTGAAAGCCAAAGGCTCAGTGACTGATGGGAAATCCTCCTTGCCAGTCTACTGGTTACAAACAAACAGTAAAGGAATTAATGTGAGATGTAATTAAAGGCACGTCTTTGGGCTCTACTTTAATACAGACAGGCTCAAATACTTGGTGACCCCAGAGTAAGGGGATCTTTTAGAGAATTAGGGCTCTTACAAGAAACAAATTAAAACATGTTTAAAATCAAAGCTGAATATTAGTCTTTAATTAGCCATGCCCTAAAACACTAGGTCTCCCAGAATGTAATTAGCAGCCTCTTTCAGCATGGTAAATAATTTTATCTTTCGAACTCCACATCCTCCTAAAGAAATCTCTGATGTCAGACTTTAGAGGGTCCTACAAATAAAACAAAGACATTATACAGCAGTGCTTCCTATGATGAGTAATACGTTTTTCAGTATTCGGTGTAGTTCTCAAGTGCAAAGTCATTGATGAAACAAGTAGGCACTCAAACAATAGCTTCTTCTTTTTTTTTTTTAAGTAATGCTCATTAAAATGCTGCTTGTTATGAATGGAAAGGAAAGAAGTAGGTCATACTTGTGTGCATGTGTTGGTGTGAGCATGCATTAGTCCTGCTTGTGTTTCGCTCTTACACTGTCCCATGCCTCTGCTGTCTGAGGGGCATTCATCTCTACATTTTCACACACGTGAATGTCCTACTTAGTGTCCCCTGAGATTTACAGTTAAACAGTATTCACCTTTTACCTCTGGAGGATGAAGAGAAAAAAAGCCTCCCTGTATCTTACACAGCCTCGGTGCATGTGTATTTGCTTATTCTCTGATCATCTGTTTAAAAAAATATAAACCTTTTATGCTCTTCTGTCAAATATCTCACAAACTGGGGCGCAGCATAATTCAGGGAGGGTGACAGAAAATCATTGCGGACAAAACATGATCTCCTGTTCAGATAGCCAATTACTGATGATGAATGCCAGCCAGAAGAGGGCAAAATATGCAGAGACGCCGTCCCCCTTGTCAGAGTCGAGCTGCAACCCAGTTGCTTTCTCCTGCTCGCTCTCCTTGACACAAACACCTCCAACTGTCTCGCTTTCTTTCTTGACCCTGAACTTTCTCCAAGTGTATTGATCTTTTCTGACGGCATCCGTTCGGATGAATGCATGCTCAATTAATCTTAGCCTGGGGCCCGTCCGAGTTCAAACTCAACAGCTCCATTGTTTTAGGAACATCCCTATGAGCAGAAAGCGGTGAGCTTCTGCGGCCGCCAGGCAAACAGTTCCTTAGCTCCAAAGGGACTGTGGCTTTTGGAGCATTAAAACTGCTCTTCACAGTCATTCTATGCTTATGTGTCAAGATCTACAGGAAAGGCGGGGTGATGTAACCCCCAACAATACTATGCATTCAAACCAAAGTATGACAGGCATGCACCAGAAGAACCACAGTGTCAGTCATTTATTTTCTGCAGTTAATCAGAAGACGTTTCAGTCTGAAGTTTGACGGGCCCCATGTCCCTGACAGCTGCAGTCAATTAAGCTAGTAGTTGAAAACAGACCCAACATTATGCTGTTATCCACTGAGATTAACTTAAGTTTGGTATGCTTGGTGTTTTTCTTGAACTAAAATGGATACTTTTTCACAAAGATCAATATAACCTAGATCGGGATGAACGTCTGCTGGGCAGCATATCACTTCATAAAGAATTTCATTGAAATCCTACTGTAACAGTGTTTTTAGGGGCCGTGCCGGACATTTTGAAACAGCGTTTGTTCCAAAATAAGCAACCACAGCATATGAGCTACACTTGAGGCCGCATTCGAACATAAAACTTCCCCACAGTGCTGTCAAACACACCATCCAAAGCACACAGACATAAAAAGAGGCCCAGAAAAACCCAAATGCTGGTTTGTGAGGAAGAACCAGCTAACGGGACAACAAACTGCATGCTGAGTTTTTCACGTACACATTCTAACACATATTTCCCTCGAAACCAACCGAGTGGAAAGAGAAACATGAATAATTTTGATATATACTTGAATTCAAACAGTCTTTACTGCTTGCATAACGCCTCGGTGAGCTTTCTCCAAAAGAAACAAACTCCAAACAATTGCATATTCGTTCACGACAGACAAGTTTTAAAACTAAATTAAGTACTGCACTTACACGATCATCAGTTTAATTCGACCGCACCAGCCAATTATAATGTTGAAATGCGGGAGTGAAACTCTCGGTAAATAGAAACAGGAACCTCAACTCATGTGACTTCCAGGTCCTCTAGTACATGATATGAAACATGCATACAAAAAATGTACTTAAATAAGAATTAGTAAATCAGAGTGAAAGGTTTTAGAAAGTTCAGGTGAGAGCATTTTTTTTTTTGTGCACTAACACAGTTTTTATGGATCCTATACGGTTTCACTGATATACAGTATATCAACAGCACAAGATTTATAAACAACAAGGAAGATCTTAAAACTCTATTTTAAACTAGAAGCCAGTCTGGGACTTCATAGCAGGAATACGTGAACTCTTCCAGTTCCAGCTGCTTTGGAGTGAAGGTTTAAATCTTCACAGTCATCAAGCGTGGGAGTGAAGAAAGAGTCCACCCACACCATTTTCCTCTGTGGCCTCTCTTAGGATGGATTGCAGTGCGATTGCATCTTTCGCTGTGTCTCCTAATCCACAGATCCACTGGCTACCTAATAATAGGGGCCACTTTGCTGATTTCTCACTCAAATCTTTATTGTGAGCGGATCTGAAAACCGGAATTAAATCTTCCTAATGCATTCTTCATATTTGGAGCTGGTAAAAACTCTCCCGGCCATTATAGCACTTTATTATTAATATTGGCTTTTTCATAATATGTTGTCAGGATCAAAGTATACCACTGAGGAAATGCAGTGAAAATACTTACTGGGTTGCTTCGCAGCTTGCTTTGACATATACAAGCAGTGATTCTGAAACCACTTTCAGTGGCTTTCTTATTCATGAGTGGTCACCAGAGCAGGCAGCTCTGCATATTTGATTTAGCAGACTTTTTTCACACCAAAACTATCTAACTATCTTACCAGTGCAAACAGAATTGCATGATATCGAGAATCATGCAATTCTATTTTTACTGGTACCAAGCAGTAAAATTCTGGTTTGGTGACCACTCCAAGTAAAACAAGAGACTGACACATCAGCAAGCAGCTATCAGAGCCACTATTGGTGCCAAGCAAGCTCCACACAACACAGCAAGGCCATAACAATTAATTTAGGCATGCTCATTTTAACACAGAGACATGGACTGATACCACACAAACCGTTAATAAGCTTTTCAGTCAAGAAGCTTAGGGCTAGGCTAAAACATTTGATTCTTCCCAATGAGCTGTCCAGTATGCTACTGGTATTAATAAAGATGTGTTGGAAAACATCTAACCCTCCAACACTTCCCTGGAGGTGCAGATAATCAGCTTTTCTGAGCAGCACTGGCTGAAATAGATTCATAAATCTGTAATAAGGACCTGCACTTTACAGCACTGACTCCAGCTCTTCTCTCTATCTTCCCCTCTATCAAAATGCCGCTCTGAATATCGACTTCACTGTACGCACTCAGAAGTCCAATGTGATTCTCAAGAGAGGTGGTAGGCTATGCTTTGGGTAAAAGATTGTCCGCCCAACACTTGAGCCTGGTCTGGATAGAAAATTGCTGTAAACAGCAGAGCGGCAGGTTGTGCAAGGGACCCTAAGCCAGCCAGAACTCACAGTAGCCCCCACCCCCAGGCTAGCTGAATGCTGCACACACCCCTGCAGGTGTGGTCCACACATCATAAACACTTTAGTAATGTACAGCAGCGTGCTCCAGGAATAACCTCAAAAACCAAGAGTGCATGAAACCACAGGCGTTTCTCCAGATTCATGCATAATTGCAGATTCAGTATTTTTTGTCTTTTCTTTCTCGCAATGAAATTAATCTCCAACTAAGAATATTTAGGGGAAATCATATTTGTAGATGCTATTGATTTGCAGAAATCCTAATGACTGCTCCCCTCTTTATCTATATGCAACTTTTCATATATTAAATCTCATCTCCACTTGCATTTAGTAGGGCAGAGTGAGTGCCTTAACTACTGAGTTTATTGTTTAATTTGATGATTATTTTTTAAATTGGGCTCTTTTAATTTTAATTTTCATTAATTCTAAGGTTCTTCTTTTTTTTCTCCTGAATAAATCACAGCTGGCATTGGTCTCCAGCAGTATTGCTTGGGCTCTAATCTTGCTGCAGCCCTGGGCTGCTGCTGGACCAAAGAGAGGGCAGAATGAGATTACGTCTGTTCAGGAGAATGCAAATAGTTCACCTTCAGAAAGGGAAAATCACACTGGTGACAGAAGTGTTATTTGTATTTGTTGTTTTCCCAAGAAAGTGATTTTTATTTTATTTTATTGTATTTTTTAAAAGTGACTCCAGGCTGAATTCAACAAATGCATTCAGTAGTGTGTAAAAGAAGCAGCTTCATCCTGATGTGACAGGAGATCCGACACAAATTAAAGTCAATTTGGTAAGATTTTTCAAGCAAGACAGACTCTCACTATGTCATTACGCTGAGCACAAGATTGTAATTTGGCCTAAGTATCTGTCATCACTCACTCTGTGGGAGTGCAGAGCTAAACTCAGATTTGGCCTAATCTGATTAAGGTAAACGGCTCGTCCATTGATACCTGCCTTACTGTCAAGTTATCAGAGCAAAGCCTGAGTGATTTTGCTAAGCGAGACCGAGGCTGGCAGGCCTGTGGCTCCCCTCCCCGGCTGGAAGTCCAGCCGTTGCATTTCATTGCATCAGAAATATAAATAAATAAAAATGATAATGGCTGCCAAATGAAAAGTATAATTTGAGTTTGGAAAGATGACTCTTGTTCACTGGTTCCAATGAAATTTCTAGACTTGAAATAGTACATTTGCTGCTTTGTCAGATTAAAAACAAACAAAAAAACAAAAAACTACAGTGTGACACAACACACAGCCTGGACGTGTTTGGAGCGATCTGCAGCTCTGTTTATCTTCCAAAAGTATGATCCGGGTGACTTCATCCACCATCCACATTATGATTCAGACCTCATTTAAGATACTCCATAATGCATAAAGCCATAATCTGCACCTGTTTTTTTTTTTTTTAAAAGAAATGGCTCTAATGAGTTACTACGTCTTTACTTGGAATGAAACTGATAGGACTCTCAAAATAGCCTGCCTGTGCTCTGAAATATTCTGTGCTGTGTGTGTGTGTGTGTGTAAGCGTAATGATTTGTGGCTTCGGTACAGCCCAAGCAGGCCACAGAGTAACTTTCCTGGACAACAAGTGCCGTTTGCTGTCTGCTTTGACAGAGACAGGAGTGAAGGGCAGGGACGCTGTTCAGGAAGCTCCCTGCTGATACTTTTTATGTATGACAGCAGCCATTTGAGGAGCCACAGTGCACATTTGTGTGTGTGTGTGTGTTAGGCTCTCTCTGGTCAGCGACTGACACTGGATTTTATCCTGCCAGATTAACTGTCGGATTCCACATGCCATCTGGGATTTACAAGACGAACAGGACAAGAAAGTGTGGGAAATAAGCACAAATGATTAAAAAGTGCTGTAAGGGAAAGAAGCAATAGTTTACATTGGTTTTCCGACAAATTTCCCAGTTGATCTCGGTTCTCTCCACTGGGTGATTGTTTGCTTTTAGTGATGGTTTTGATGGATTTGTTTATGGTGGGTTATAATTATCAAGGTGGCAGCTCAAGTGTACAGTAAGCTGCAGAGGGGGGTAAATAATGGAAAATTATATGGTGGCGCATAAATCACAATTGATCAAGTCGACGTGAACATCACGGGTAGTTTTAGAGTGCTTTCAAGTGTGAAGGTTATGTCAGAGCTTTTGATTTCCAGCTATATTTGCTGTTTAAAATTTCATATCGAAGCAAAGTCCAGGCCGTCTTCATTTTATGAGTGCAGGCTGAGAAGCCAGTGACACAGAGCGGCTCATGTACGTCAGTGTTGCTCAGTGGTAGGTGATGCAGGAAGGTGACCTTTTCTCCTACAGAGCACTGGGTGTAGCAGGAAGCTGTGGTCCCTCTGGCCTCCAGGCACCCTGTGGCTCACTTGGATGGGTGCTGGTGGCTGACGGGAAAATGTCAGAGCCCTGAGCTCCATGCACACTCGTGTGCCTCCCCAGAGTGTGCACAGAGAGTCCAAGTGCTCATTACACAACATGACGTGAACACAAATCAAAATGTAAATATGCATTAGTTTAAAAACACAACAACGGCAACAATTAAATTTCAGCAGTCTGTACAGACTGTGGATATCAAAGTTAGGGAAAACTCCAAACCGAGGAGGGGGATTTGACATTCGGTGAAGGGGAGAATCTTGTGTAAAAAAAAAGAAAAAAAAGAAAAGAAAAACATCAGAAAGAAAATGTGTTTTCACTCAGCCTCTGTAATGTGCAGAGCAGCTGTTGAACTGTTGTTTTCAGGCACTTTTTTTTTTTACACAGCAGTAAGGGGACATTCCCAACAGTGTGAATAGCCAACACGCTGTGAGTTACATGATAATTGTTTTATGAACATGGAGATTAAAATGGAAACTTTTTATTGCCTGCTTCACTGATATTTTGTTTATCAAACGGATAAGATGTGGAAAAGTATACTTTAACCTATTATTACTGACTTTGATGTTGATAAATTTATAAAGACACCATCTCCTGACCTTGCACGGGCAATCATATATTTAAATTAATGTGCATGCTGTTTGCAAATACCTCAGCCAAACTGCCCCCCGATCGCTTGTTATTGGTAGTGCACCATTTTTCGTGCATTTTACCGTGTCAGTGACAAATACAGGGGTGTTGAGCGTGCAGGGGGGAGAAGGAGTGGAGTACCCGCCCCCAGTAGTAAACCCTGCTCACGCAGAGCTAAAGAAATAGCACGTTTTAAGTAATAAAATGTTGGATTTTTAACAATTGGATATTTTCGGCTCTAAAAAATAAAGCTATCGGCGATATAAAGTTACAGTGGACTCCCAGCATCAGCCTATATGCATTTGCAGGCTGGCTGAGGGCTCCGGCTCTCAATGTTTCCCTGCTTCAGCTGAACAATGGAGGTTTTCCGTCGATACTCCGTCTTGCTGTTGCAGTCCGGAGCTCAGTATCCTCTCTACATCGAGGGCTGCAGAACTGGCAGATGGGCACTGAGCAGCGGGCGCACCAGAATAGATGGAAATCAAAAATTCACGCATGTCAAAAAAAAAAACAAAAAAAAATGTAACAAGAGTCATGTGTGACATCTGTGTGCGCCTTACCTTTATCTTGACTTGAAGAAATGCTCTCCTCCTCTTTCGGATTTGCAACCTGTGTTATTATGGACGTGTTGTCCATGGAAACGAGATGTTACGCACCTTCGGCTACACCGTTTTATTCCTCGGCAAACATTACCAAGCGCACCACAGTCCCCTGGCTGTGCGCAGGCTACAGAGCGTCCGCTGTTTGCACCGTTAAAATCCCATTTTATTCGAAGCATGCAGTTCCCATCCCCCGGTGCTTACGAGCAAGGCGAAATATCAGTGAGAAGAAGCGGCCGCGGCGGGTCCAAAATCTGAGGTGACAGTCCGCTGTGCAGGAGACAAACAAAGCGTCAGCCCTGCATCGAAGCCGTTCGTGCCCGCTGTGGCTGTTGCAGGCAGCATAGCCCCCGCCTTCTGCTGCCGCTACTGTACGCTCCAGCTTCTATCCACACACAACAATATCAACTGCGTGATACGGTTACAGTGTTTACCCAGAGATGGCGACCGTCCTCCTACCACAGGGCCCTGCAGGCTGACTACAACAACACGCCTTCAGCATTTCTATTATCCTTCTCAGTCCATGCTGAAAACCCCTCTCAGTCCGCCCACTACTCACCGTTTGTTGCTGTCTTTTCATATCCCTGCAGCTCCGGGAAAAAAAACAAAAACAAAACAAAAAACAGCAACAAACCACTTCACAGCATGCAGGCTCGGGAAGTAAACGTTTTACGACTTACTTTGTAGTTTTCTTTGACGTTACGTTTGCTTTTTATTCTGAATATCCAAGGATTGGCCTCAATAAAATGACACTAAATTTAAAAAAAAAAAAGGAAGAAAAAGAAAGAATCAAATTCTTGTTTTGTTTGTTTGTTTGTTTGTTTTTACCTTTGATACTAATTTAATTGCAAAAATGTGTCAGGGGTAAACATGACCATTAAAAAGACCCTATAAAATCTCACAGTATAAAATGTGACTGTGTATAATTAACCTCAAGTTTTTAAAAACCTTCCCATACCCTGAAAGAAAAAAAAATGACAAGGTTGTAAACATTTCCGAAGAGCAAAGACAGCTCAATCCAACTAAATATTCACAGCTTGGCGACTCAAAGCCTGCCTTACAGCTTTTAAAAAGCATTAATAGGTCATTTGATGTATTTAAAATATCAAATAAACCCTTTCTAGAAATGGAGCCTTTTTGCAAAATTTCAGCTACAGCATTAGATGTGTTTAGATCCTTTTAATAATGTGCTGTATCCCCGTATGACGAGCCCAAAAACGTACAGCCAGGGTCATCTGGAATCCTGCAACAGATGGTGTGGCCCCTGCAGAGCCGTGATCTCCACATCATGCAGTCAGTCTGGGATTACATGAAGAGACAGAAGAAACCCAGACAGCTTAAATCCACAGAAGAAATATGGCATCTGTTTAAAACAAAAATACCTGGCAGACATTTTAGAAATTAATGCAAGAATTGGTGCTTTAAAAAACAAACAAAAATGCACCTGATTTTTAAGCAAAAGCAACTCCAAGTTTCCCATAATAGCATGACTCTGATGGCTGAATTTTTTCTTTCTTTCTTTCTTTTTAACCAGCACACCAACCTATAAACGGCATGTAAAATTCTTGTTTGCATTATGTAGCCCCTTCCAAGCCCATATACACCTGTGCACCACAGATTCTCCCCATGCACTGCTACACAAACATTATTCACGCTGTTTCAGCCTCAGTGGACCATAGAATGGCAACAGGGGAGATAAAGTGGTTTTCTGGTCTGTTGCCAACAATGACGTCTCTATAGTGTTCATCCCTCTTCACCTTAGCTGTCAGTTTAATGGAGCTGAGGCCCACATGGCCCTAAATAACCTCACCTGAGATGCGTGCACGATGGCGTATGGACAAGAGACCTGATGCTTCTAATAATTAGTATGTAATCTCCCCGCTGACATGCAGGTCAGTGCCTCGGTCCTGATATTTACAATAATGCATGTGTACAGCTGACACCGCAACCAGTTTGCACAATCGTCTCTCCCCACATGGCAGTCTGTCTCAGGTTTCTGGGGTACTTTGCATTGATAACTCATCAAAGGAAAAGCTTTTTTTTTTTTTACAGTCTGCATAAGAATCTGTTGGAAACTATCAATCAGGATGATTTAGCATTGTTAGCAGTAATAATAATAATCAGATTGTATGGATTAAAAAGTTCATCATGGTGACACCTTCTAATATGAAGAATGAAGAAAAGCAAACCAATGGGTTTATTAAAAATTGTTTAATATAGCATAATAAACGCTTTAATGTTCAGTCTGCAAGTGCTGATAATCATATTCATATTGATCAATTCTGCTATAGGGTTTCTACTGTGCAGTCATACCTGTTAATAAGCTGTCCCAGAAGCTATGTGGTCAATTAGAGGGTCTTCCACACTAGTTCATGCCTTGACTCAGGTGACTTTTTAATGCTTGAATGATTCATAAGTCAGTGTTAAGTGGCTTAACAGACAAAAAACATTCTTCTGAAAATGGTCAGGTACAAGGACTGAACTTAAAATAATTGAAAAAGCAGCCAATACATACTATACTATACTATACTATACTATACTATACTATACAGTAAATCACAGCAATCAGTGAAAAATATACAGTGTTTCTGATTATCTGGTAAAACAGAGTTGGTGGAGAACAAAATACCAATGCAGCAATGAAGCCATGAGGCAAAAAACACATTGCTGTAGGGGTTTCCCTTAACAACCCAAAAGTTGTTATGATTACTGACCTTCAACATGCCATCATATCAGTTCATAAATCTAAAAACCAAAGGACTAAAAAATCTGCAGGAAAAGAAATGAATAAATTAAGTAAAAATAAACTAAATAATAATATGTAGCTCCAAATGACATCAGTTTACAGGTCTAACACTGCTTAGTATCTCTCATCACACCAAACACTATAAATAAACTCATAACAATTAGCTGTTATAGTAGCTGAACACACAACTGGGAATAATTTGAAAAACAAACCCTATGTTCAGCATATAAATATTACATGTTACTACCTCCCGGTTGACCTTCTGCATGTTCTATTAAAAAAAATCAGTTTACTGTGACCCTGAAGCAGCAGCCAAAGACAGTCAGTCCAGAATAAATAACTATATGGTTGTCTGATGGTTTTTAGACTATGTAAAGAACTTAAAAGCTTATTTGTGGCCACAGATTAGGCTCTTTTACAAACAACAGCTGCAAGACACACGTACTTAGAGAGTGGAGAGTGTCAGCAGGATAAAGATACACATGTGGCTGATCAATACTACGCTGAAATATGAGACCGAGCACTGGTGGAGTCACTTTTTGATCATGGACATCAAACACTGTTGGCCTCTGACATTTCTCTGTGTGAGGGAAGAAAATGGCACTATCATCCAGCACCACATTTCAGTTGATGAATAATTAAAATAAATATCTTCTTGATATTAACTTTGATAGGACACAGATGATCTTTTTCACTGCCTTCAAATGTGCTGTCAGACTGCGGGGTCCTTGAATGTTTTATGAATGTGGGTGTAGTTCAGTAAGGAGCTGGTATCGCAGTCTCTCTGCGTCTCTGCGTCTCTCTGTTTCTGCAGGATGTTGCGCCTTTGAAGTTATGCACATATAAACAATGACACAGCGAGGCATGTACAGGGATATAAAATAGTCTGGAATCCTGCAATGTAAGGGAGCACATTTGTATTAAAGCTGCAGCTGGACCAAAACAATTTTCTTTAAACTGGCACTCTCACCAAAATGCACCAAAGCTCATTTAAAGTGGACTGAGGCAAAGTGGAAAACTCTTTTGTGGTCAGATGAAAGAAAAATTAGAAATTCTTTTTGGAAAACATTGACACCACATCTTCCAGACTAAAGAGGAGAGGGACTATCCAGCTTATTATCAGCACTCTGTTCATAAGCCTGCATCTCTGATGGTATGGAGGTGCTTCAGCGCCTATGGAATTGGCAGCTTGCACATCTGGAAAGGCACCATCAGTGCTGAAAGGTGTATATACAGGTTTTAGAGCAACATATGCTCCCATCCAGATGACATCTTTTTTCAGAGGAGGCCTTGCATATTTCAGCATGACAATGCTAAACCACATCCTGCATCTATTATAACAGCATGGCTTCATAGTAGAAGAGTCCAGATGCTGAACTGGCCTGCCTACAGTCCAGAACTTTCACCAACTGATAACTTTTGGTTCACATGATTTTCCTGTTGCCAGATGGCGACACTATACGTACAGTTAGGTGCATAATTTGTTGGACAAAGACAAAATCTTTTGCAGTGTACACCACCACAGTGGATTTTAAATCAAACAATCAAGATGTGCTTGAAGTGCAGACTTCAATTCAAGGGGGTTTGCAGAAGCACTCCATTAACGGTTTAGAAATTACAGATATTTTTTTTTACAGAATCCCCCGTTTTCAGAGGCTCATAATTAATGGGACAATTGACTGACAAGCAGTTTCATCGGCCAGGTGAGGTTTCTTCCCTTATTAGTTAATGATAAATGAAGCAGACACAATATCTGAAGTTGATTCAAAGTGCTTTTTATTGCATTTTATAGCCGTTCACTGTAATTTTAAATATAAGGCCCAAAGAGATGTCAGTGCAAGTGAAAGAGGCCATCATTAGGTTGAAAAAGAGAGCTAGCAAAACCTTTAGGAGTGGCCAAATCAACAGTCTGTTAAATTATTAAAGAGAATGAATGCAAGGAGCAGCTCAGCAACACCAAAAGGCCTGAAAGACCACAGGAGAAAAGTAAAGTGCACAATGATAGAATTATTTCCATGGTCAAGAAAAACAACTTTGCGATGTCTAACCAAGTGAAGAACACTCTCAAGGAGGTAAACTTATCAGGCTCAAGGCTTGAGAGATGCCTTCATGATTAGAAATACAGAGGGCTTACCACAAGGTACAAACCAGTGGTTACACTCAAGAACAAGAAGGCTAGATTAGATGTTACCAGATAACATCTTAAATTATTTGGAAAGATGAAAGCAATATAAACTTGTTCCAAAATGATGGGAAGAGAGAGTATGGAGAAGGAGAGAAACAACTCATGATCCAAAGCACACCACAGTTTCTTTCAAACATGGTGGCAGCAATGTTAGGGCAAGGGTATGTATGGCTGCCAAACCCATAAAAGTTAAACCAAACTTTTCATGGCTTTTTATGCAAGTACAAAATTACACAAGTTTTGGAGCACCTTTAGTCCCTAAAAATGTATTTATAAAAAGAGAATTAGTATTCCTTAGGATATGAGAGGCCTCAGTGCCCTAATGTGGAGGTTTATTTTACCTGCTGTTTTCAACTGGGTGTAATCGGAGGTTTTATAGGAGGACTTTGGTGTCACAGGTCTGTAGTATGACTGCTGCAAAACTATAAAATGTGACATGATTACCTGACTTTAGAGTTTGGGCTCTCAGTTAAAAAAGTAAAAAGAAAATCTGAAGAAAAATCAGGCATGAAGGTAAGATTTCCCTGCTCAATTTTGCTCTTGAGTATTCTGAAGTCTAGTTGGAAAAAAGTAGCCCTTTGCACACTAAGAATATTTAAGATTTTAAAATCATAATCAGCTGTGCTGTGTTAAGAATGAAGGAAAAGGTCCTCCAGATCACTCTTTGTACTGTAGTTTGTACTGTAGCACATTACTTTACCTCTGCTCCCACCTACTGGAATAGATCTGAACTTGTTAACTGTATGGCGAATAGACTGAAAACATTTGGAGAGAATATACAAAATACTAAATATTTTGTATGTCTTATTTTATAGCTGATCTAATGAAATATTCATTTACAAACACAGTCAAATGCATTAAAATTCATGATTTAGTCATTTTTTAATGCTTCCACTAACACTCTTTGATCTTTTTTTCATGCAAATATTTCTTCTTTGGCCACTTGGAATTCTGCCTGTGCTTTGGATGTAAACGTGCATCAAGCGGTGGCTGATTATTTTAAGTGTTATACATGCTAAAGACCATTGTGATTCCTGATTTCATATCACAGAGGGAACCAAATAAAGTGGCACATGGATAATAATAAACATATATAGTACAAGATAGATGGGCACATCTTCACAGTACGCATAGAAAGGCAAGCAATGATACAATTTCTTAATTACTGTAATTACTTAGTTCTGACCCATAGCCTACAATAAACAGACTGAAGTTTGTTCATAGCAATCTTAATTATTCTGTTTTCTTTACTAGGAAAGACAAATAAAATCACATTTACTGATTACAATGGCCACCGTTTCTTTCCCTTTGGTTAAGGAGCAATACATTTATAAAAAATAAAAAATAAAAAAACCCTATCAATCGGCTATTAGTTTTTTTTTTTAATTGTTTTTTATTTTTACTTTTAACATCCGCCCAGAATCTCACATCTGGTGGATCACTTGCCACCTAATATTTGTTTCAAATAATGGGACCTCAGGACTTTTAAATGTATTAGTAGTTAAAGACAATAAAACAATAATAATTTATAATGTAGGCTAACTAACGTGTTTCATTTCTTTGTCTTTTTAATTTTTTATTAACTTATTTTTTTAAACTCTCTCAGCATGTGTGACGAATCTGCCGACAGTGCGCACAGCGTACACGTCGCGTAGAGAAAGTGCTCCTTGGCGGCGGAAGTGGTGTTTACCTGCTCTCAGAGATTTCATCATTCTGTCTTCTCGCATTACGGTGGTCCATGCTTCTTCGCGTCGCGGCATCGGCACTGCTGAGGACCAGCACTGAGATTTTCCGCTCCTGCCCACTGTCCACGGTCCGGTTTGTTCGGCAGTCGCTTCGCTACTCGCTTAAAACCCGGCCGTTTTCAACATCGGTTTTCTTGTGTAAGAAGAAGAAAACGAGCCTGTGGCTGCAGCTGGCGGAAGGACAAACCATGGACGGCAACATTGAGGAGATTCTCGCCCCTTTGAGGCTGGCAGTCAAAGAACAGGTAATTGTGACTTATTGCCTTATCTTTACTGATACAGACTGTGAGTGTTTGTTAACAGTGTGATTAGATATTTTTTTTAGTACCTCCCACTCTGTTGCATTTGCCTTGCTCGCTCGCTCGTCAGGCTAGCCGGCTAACCGGACCGGCTGCTTGCGAAGCTGTCACTGAATCAGTCGCTTTCTAGTTAGCCGCTAACGTTAGCTGTCAGTTATGTCTGCGCCCTCTGCCACGTTTCAGTGAGCTGCTGCTGCTGCTGCAGACCCTTTTGGAAAGGGTGTGGTCGGGAAAGGAGGCAAAATTTGTACTCCTGATAGAAAATCTATTAAATACTGAACCCTAAAACATTTGTTAACATGCTCATACTTTGGTAGAATTTTTTTTAGCAAGCATGTTGGTTTATCTGTGTCTGAGGCCATCTCTCTACTTTAGGGGGACCTGGTTCGCCAGATGAAACAGGATGGAGCTCCAGATGTGGATATTACTAAAGCTGTAGCAGAACTAAAGGCCAGGAAGAGGACTCTGGAGGCCAAGGTAAGTAATTCGAGTCCACTTCAACTGACTGTATTGTGGAGCAATAACACTTTAGATACATGATGTACACTTAAAGTGCTTACACACCTGCAGACAGCCAGGCCGCTCTGAAAATATGATGCTTTTTATTAAATCTGAGATGTGTGCAATCAATTCAAGAGGCTGGGATGCTATGAAAATTATTCCAAAATTATATAGAATGATATAATCTGGAATTATGAGAACACACGAATTTTCAGAGTTTTCAGCCATGCTACAAAGTGTTCAGAGCTAAAATTTTCTCCCTGCTGTTCAAGACCACCAGATGTCCATCCATGCAGCCATCCATCATCTTCCACTTATCCAGGGCTGGCTCGCAGGGGTATCACCCTAAGTAGAGAAGCCCAGAGCCCTCTCTCCCTAGCCACCTCCTCCAGCTCACCCGGGGGGTCACCGAGGTGTTCCCAGGCCAGTCGAGAGATGTAATCTCTCCAGTGTGTCCTGGGGCCTCCCTCTGGTAGGACATGCCCATAACACCTCACCCAAGATGTGCCCAGGAGGCATTCTAGTCAGATGCCCGAAACCACCTGAACTGGCTCCTGTCGATGTGGAGGAGTGGCATCTCTACTCTGAGCCTTCCCCAAACAACTGCACTCCTCAAATGACCCAGACACTGGATTATTAAAGAACTAGAAGTATGCCATGAAATGATACCTGAGTCAGATCTGTATAGTAAATGAAAGCAGTATAATGCAGTGGAAGCAATTAAGAGGGTCCTGGAAGCTCACTGTTTTAAGGTCAAGAATAAACTTTAATGGTCAGATATTGTTGTAGAAACCTGTTTTGTCTTAATTTTGGACTTTTCTCCTTTTTGGACTTTATGTAAAAATTGCAGGAGTTGGCGTTGCAACCTAAAGATGACATTGTTGACAGAACCAAGATGGAGGATACCCTCAAGAGGCGATTCTTCTATGACCAGGCCTTCGCTATCTATGGCGGTAAGACTTGGATAGCTAGCAGTCAAAATTAAGGTTTCAGTTGGTTATTAAGCCAACATGCAACGCGTTCTTTAAGTGTTCTGTTACCATGCAGTATTGTTCCCCAGGTGTGAGCGGCCTGTACGACTTCGGCCCTGTGGGCTGCGCCTTGAAGAACAACATCCTGCAGGCATGGAGGCAGCACTTCATCCAGGAGGAGCAGATCCTGGAGATCGACTGCACCATGCTGACCCCCGAGCCCGTCCTCAAGTAGGTGCACTGAATATTTTTTCGTCTGTTGTTGTAGTCGTGTCATAAACCGAAGGTTTCATATTTTGGCTTTTATAGGCTGTTCATGTATATCTAATAAATGCAATCTCAGAAACTGCCAAAGAAGGCGCCTAGTGGTTCCTAGAGTCGGCTCCAATGTGCTGAACTGTGGGTTTTTCGTTAACAGGCGCATATTGATTTCTGCAATTTAATGCATGGGAGCTGCCAATAATAGCAACCTTCCATAGCCCGGTTGCAGATACACTGTTGAATGGCGTGGAAATGTACACATTTCTTTGGGATGCATTTTTAATCCTTTCCTATTACATGATAATTCCACCAGGACTTCAGGACATGTGGACAAATTTGCTGACTACATGGTGAAAGATGTCAAGAATGGTGAATGCTTCAGGGCTGACCACCTCCTCAAAGGTGAGCATGTTTAGCTTTTTTTTGTCTTCCAGCACTGCGAAAACTAAAGCTGCACCTGTATTATTCATGAGATTCTGCAGACAGGGACAACAGAGAGGGACAACTGCTGCTCGTTGCCTATTCTATGAGTATTGCTGTTATGCCTGAGGTGGAATGGAAGTGGCTGGACCAGCAGAAATCACACAGGGCTTACATAGAAATACAGCTGCTAGAATCACAGAGGCTGGAAGTGTACCAGAAGCTTATGGTGATGGAGGGAGGACGTGTCAGTTACTTAAAGGCTTAATTAAGAATAATTTGGCCAGATGGAACGAAAATGACTTGATGAAAGCTGAACATGTTGTGTAATATACTAAACTTACAAAGCATTAATAACTGAGGTACCTCAAATGACACAAACACCCCAGAAAACAAGAATGTTTCATGTAGCTTATTGGTTTTCAGATTGTTTTCACACTGCAGGTAGAGTATAATTTGCTTCTTATATATTTCGCATACTGTTGATTATCACAGCTCACAAAAAAGGACTGTCATGTTTTTCTGTGTCATACAGCCCATCTTCAGAAGCTGATGTCTGATAAGAAGTGCACAGCAGAGAAGAAGGCTGAGATGGAGGGTGTCATAACCCAGGTCTGTGTTAAGTGAGACGAAATGAGGGATCATGTTTGGGGGGGCCTATGAGTCACTGATTTTGGCTTTTGTGTTGCCATTTTTTTTCCAGCTGGACAACTACACCCAACAAGAGCTGTCTGATCTCTTTGTGAAATACAGCGTCAAGTCACCCACCACAGGAAATGAGCTCACACCTCCCATCTCCTTCAACCTGATGTTTCAGACATCCATCGGACCAGGGGGGAATATGCCAGGGTAAAATGACTCCTCAACACTCAAAACTCGTTGCGTTTATGTCACTGATTGACTTTAAAGCAATCTGAATTTGCAGCTATCTGAGGCCTGAAACAGCTCAGGGAATATTCCTCAACTTCAAGCGTCTTTTGGAATTCAACCAGGGAAAACTGCCATTCGCTGCTGCTCAAATAGGAAACTCCTTCAGGAACGAAATCTCTCCTCGCTCTGGACTCATTCGTGTTAGGTGAGAAGGTGGCTCAACTAATATTTTGTTTTTATTCTGAGAGAGTAAACGGGAATATAACTGCCTGATATTTTTGTGCAGAGAGTTCACCATGGCTGAGATTGAGCACTTTGTGGACCCGAATGAAAAGGTCCACCCCAAATTCCCCTGTGTAGCTGATCTGGAGATCATGTTATACTCCTCCAAGGCCCAGACCAGTGGCCAGTCTGCACAGATCATGAGGCTGGGGGATGCTGTAGAGCAGGTAAACGTTACCTTAGGAAACCAGTGGCAAATCTATTGAGATTAAGAAGTAAAAGCAACAAAAATATACATAAAATACAGCTTAAATGTTCCGGCTCATTTAGGGAGTGATCAACAACTCCGTCCTGGGATATTTCATTGGGAGGTATCTACCTCTACCTTACTAAAGTTGGTATTGCCAAAGACAAGCTGCGTTTCCGACAGCACATGGACAACGAGATGGCTCACTACGCCTGTGACTGCTGGGACGCTGAAGCCAAAACCTCCTATGTACGTTCTGCTTCAGAGCTTCCTTACAGCTTATCAGGTTGTTCTTATTATCATGCTCAGTGATTATCGTCCCCTGCAGGGCTGGATCGAGATCGTGGGTTGCGCTGACCGGTCTTGTTACGATCTGCAGTGCCACGCACGGGCCACGAAGGTCCCTCTGGTTGCTGAAAAGCCTCTAAAAGAACCTATATCCTTAAATCGCAGTAGCACCAACACTATAAAAGTTCTACAACAAGGAAGAACCTTTTGATGTTGGTGATCAGTGTTTCTCCTTGACTTCTCCACACAAAACTGTAAATGTTGTCCAGTTTGAGCCCAACAAAGGAGCCATTGGGAAGGCATATAAGAAGGATGCTAAGATAGCCATGGAGTACCTTTCTGTGTGTGATGAATGCTTCATTACAGATCTAGGAACAGCTGCTCAATGAGACTGGGTGAGTGCGGTTGCTAATCAGAGTCGTACTGATAGTTGAGACATTTAAAATTTCCAGAACCAGTTAATGTTTCATTTCCGCTCCTCAGGGAGTTCACCATCGAGACAGAAGGCAAGACGTTCAAACTCACGAAGGACATGGTCAGCGTGAAGCGATTCCAGAAGACTCTGCACGGTGAGCTTCACTTGAGAGAGACCAGAGGAAAATGATTCTGGAGCGAGCGCTTTTATAATATCTCTGTCGTCCACAGTGGAGGATGTTGTTCCTAACGTGATTGAGCCCTCCTTTGGCATTGGTAGGATCATGTACACCATCTTTGAGCACACATTCCACGTCAGAGAAGGCGACGAACAAAGAACGGTAAGTCTGGCTCATAGCTGAGCTTGTGTGTGTGTTTGTTTTTTTTTTTATTTCATTCATAGCTTTCTGTTGCACACTACTTTAGCGTGTTGCATATGATGTTTTATGTTTGCTGATTTCCTGTAATGGTTTTCCTTCCTTTTTATTGCAGTACTTCAGCTTCCCTGCTACTGTAGCTCCTTACAAATGCTCCGTCCTGCCTCTGAGTCAAAACCAAGAATTCATGCCTTTTGTAAGAGGAATTATGTAAGTGACCGCATAATGATATGTCCTATTTCAGTCACAGAACAAAAATACTTTCTTCAGCTACTTATTGGTTTTTTTTGTGTGTGTGTGTGTTTTTTTCCCCTTTCATCATTTTCTTCTTTTCCCTTTCTTAGCTGAGGCTATGACCAGAAATGGCGTGTCTCACAAGGTGGACGACTCTTCAGGATCCATCGGGCGGCGCTACGCCAGGACGGATGAGATCGGAGTGGCGTTTGGAATCACCATTGACTTCGACACAGTGAACAAAACGCCTCACACGGCCACTCTGAGAGACCGTGACTCAATGAGGCAAATCAGAGCTGAGGTACTGCTTCAGTTTGTTTGATTTGATTTGATTTTCTCACATATGTGAGTGCTGCACAGGTTGGATGCTTTTGTCACATTACACAAAGATAAAATCTAAGCAACCACGGTGATGATTTTTATAACCCATCATCTCACTGACCTGATTGGTTATGCTAATGATTTGGTGCCATGCAAGTATGAAAAATCATCTCCAAAACACAGACTGCACAGTAGAATAGGTGTGTATTATACTGCATATAATATATATATATATAATTTATTTATTTTAATGTGTGAAATGTTTGTATGCAAAGTTTACACGCAGATTTGTGTGTACGCAGTGTTAGTAAATGAGGCCCAATGAGTTTCCTCCTCTGCCTGTGCTTCACCTCTCCACGTTTCATGAAATCATCTTGATGGTATTTGTGATTATTATGCTGAGAGAAACACTAATGGACAAACAAGCAAACAAAAAACCCAACAACGCCGAAAACATGCCTCCCCCTCAGCAGAGGAATAATGTAGAGTGGAAAAATGTGAGGCCGTGCATGTCTGGAATGAGACTGAGCTTCCTAGTGTGCGATTAGATGATGTATTTCAGTCGTCTGATTCACTCACATTTCATGGAACAGATACTCCTCTGTTTTAATCCGTACAGCTGCATGCATAAACTGTGCGACTGCTCTTTAGTCATGGAATAACAACCCCAAGTGTTTTTTGTTTTTTTTTTTCTTTCTTTTTGGCATCAGGATCTTTTTCTACGCTTTTATGCTTGATTGTGTTTTGGGGTCTGAGTGATGCCAGAACGTGAGCCACAAGTATCTTTAGACTAATTGATAACTCTTTCTGTTTACTCATTTTGCATTTTGTTATTCTGACAGTAAAATTAACAGCAACATGACTTAACACTGCCCCAAGTGCATTTAACCTAGAATTCGACACGCACACCATTTAACACATTAAGTAAACACTCCTTTTTCTCCTCACAGGTCAGTGAGCTGCCCGGGATTGTTCGGGATTTGGCCAACGGCACATTGACCTGGGCAGAAGTGGAGAGCAAGTACCCCATCTTTGAAGGACAGGAGACCAGCAAGAAGGACACAAATGAAGAATAAAGTTTACTCCTCTGCCAGCCACTCCATGAAAAATCCACAGACTCGTTGCTTTTTGCACCACCAGGAAGAATACTGCGACTGAATTGTGACGAGCTGTAGTAGTGGTGCACAGAACCCTCCTTGTGTTCCACACCACTGCAATCACTAAATTGTCATGTATTTATCATATCTTTACAGTTGTGGCAAAGCTTGCACAGGACTGTTGTTCCATTGATGAGCAGCATTTCATCCATGTACGACCATCCCAATATGTTGTAAAAGGGAGAAAATGTAATCAGGGTGTTGTCAGTGGAAGGAAACTTCCACCATTCCAGTTTTCAGGCAGATCTCATTGAGCTATTTAACAGTTTCAATAAAAAGAGTCAGCACTTACAGGACATGGACAGAGAACTGTGGCGTTTTCTTGTTTTTGAAGCTGAGGAACATAAAAGCACTGCTGCTGTGTGATCGCCTTTAACTGCAACTGCTTAAATTATCTAAAAAAATGGCGTTTTAAAGGGTCACCAAATGGATTTTTGAGCTTGGCCTGATTCAGGAGTTTTTCCCATGGGTGAGAAAAGAAAAGAAAACTAAAATTCAACATGAATGAAACAAGTTTTAAATGTTGAAGAATAATCAGCCTAACAAACCCAAATAAAACACATCACCAGTTAATGACTTTAAATTGGATTGGGTTGATTTTTTTTTTTTGATGTGCTTGACAAATCTACAGCATCTTACATCTTCAGTTGTTTTTGTACAAACTGTCATCCAAATTTTTTTTTTTTTTTTTTTTTAGAGAACACTAAAAGGATTAATGTAAAGCAGCAAGTTACACAGTGATGCTGAGGTTAGCACCACTGTGGTTTGACTACACTGGCCTGCTGGGAGCTTTCTGTATGGAGTCTGCATATGCTTCTTGAGCCCTACTTTGGCCTGTTTGGGGGGGTACTCTGGCTTACTCCCACAGTCCAAATGCATACATAGGTTAACTGGCAATTTTAAATGGGCTGTAAACGTGAATGTCTCTCATTCTCAAAAACAGGTAAACAAACAGGTTTTTGGAATTCTGTGGAAACTATTTCCCAACACCAAAGCTGCTCAGGCTTTAAAGTGGACCTTCTTCCTTAATTTCTGATGACAGTATTTAGAAAAACTCAAAGCACAATGCAGAAAGATTCTAAATGGATCTTTAACCACATTACTGGGTCCCTACAAAAAAGTTATTCCGCCATATATACCGTACCAGTCGAGTTTGAGCACAGTGGAGTATCAATTTTTCATTATTTTCCACATTTTGTCACAACAACTGAGTTCAGTAAGTTGAGTTTTTTTCACAGCAGATGGATCCTCATTTGATTTGATGTTTTGGCACATGATGCCTTTTCCGATGCAGCCCGTCCATAGGTCTGTGTCTGCTTCTGGTCTTATTAGGCGAATGCCGCATGAAGTCATACATTCTACCAAATACCAAAATCTGGTCCTCTGCTAACTTTGCTACTAAATAGTTGTTTGGGATAAATCAGCAGCAGCCTAGTGAGAGGAAAACTAAATGACAAGTACACCTTTAATAACATCCAAAGAGTGAGCAGCATGTTTAGATGTTTGTTCAGTACAAATTTTAAGAAATTTGCTTTTTCTAAAATAGTTATTTAAAAATTTTAGCAAACTGGCTTCATTTTCACTGTGTACAATAATCAAAGACTTTCATTTTGTGCATTCATGCTGTTTTGATTTTTTTTCAACTTGTCTCAGATATTGAGAAGCATCCATATCCTCAGGCTTGTCCAAAATATGTTGGTGCTGTGGTCAGTTGTCTATATGAACACAGCTCATTGGTGGATGGAAAAGTAAAAGAGCCACAAGTTATTTCTATCCTTTGTTTACACAGTGCACATAATACTAGGCTGTTGCTAGTATGATAAGCATCAACACTAGTCTTCATAGAAAGGCAAAATTAATGAACTCTGTTTGAGCTTCCTGGATGATGCAACAGAACAACTTCATTGCCGGAGTCCGACTATAAAAGAGAAAATCACTTCCTTCCAGTTCTCTCAGACTGAAGGAAGCTTGAAGCAAAGAGGAAACTAAGCAGATCCAGAGAAACACGATGTGTTCGAGTGTCAAGATGGAAGATATACTGGCTCCTTTAAGGCAGGCTGTGCGGGAACAGGTATGTTTTATTTTCTGTAAGGTTTCAAAAACAACCTGAGCTAAATGGTGCTCATTTTCCAAATTTCCTTTTTTCAAATAAAAAGCCCAGCTCGTCAACAAGTGCTTATTTTTATTACTTCTTTTTTTAAAAAATCATAGTTGGTTTAGATCAATAGAGCATTATCATTTCAAGCATCTGCCATCTTTTGCAACAGATCTCATGTATATCAGAGCATTGCTTATTTTTCAATAAAACTGAAAAACTACATAATTATCCTGCAAAAAAACAAACAAACAAACAAAAAAACACATGGCAGAGAATCAACAGCATAAAAGCTGAGGTTAAAATGAAAGGTTATGACTTGCCTTACTTTCATTGTTTCACTTTCACCCACTGCTTTCTATAAGTGACTCCTACAAAAGAATTTGAAGAACTGCTTTTTTTTTTTAAAAGAAATTTATTTTTGCACGCCTGCAAGAAGAAAAAGAAAGAAATGTAAAAAATCAAACATTCATTAGGATGGTGCAAAGAGGAGGTAACATGTAGAACTTCTCTGCAGGGTGACTTGGTCCATGAGTTAAGGGAGAAAGGTGCTTCTGAGCAGGAGGTGAGCAAAGCTGCTGCAGAGCTGAAAGCACGGAAGAAGACTCTTGAAGCAAAGGTGAGAGTCTAACAGCTCCTGCGCTGATTCCACTTTCAGTTTGACGTATTTTCTCTTTTATGACCCTCGCTCTGGTTAAAGAATAATGCAACAAACCATCATTTCCTGTTCCAGGAACTGTCTCTGCAGCCCAAGGATGACACAGTGGACCGAGTGAAAATGGAAGACACATTAAAGAGGAGATTCTTCTATGATCAGGCGTTTGCCATATATGGAGGTAAAGCACCAGAATGAAAGGAAAACCAAAACAATGAACAATGGAAGCTGATAGAGGAAATTGTAAACCACAAGAAAACACTTCAGGAAATATCTAGCTTAATTAATTAGTCATGAAAAAAATCAACTTGTTCCTCAGGTGTGAGCGGCCTGTACGACTTCGGCCCAGTTGGCTGCGCCCTGAAGAACAACATCCTGCAGGTTTGGAGGCAGCACTTCATCCAGGAGGAGCAGATCCTGGAGATCGACTGCACCATGCTGACCCCTGAGCCAGTCCTCAAGTAGGAACACTTAAAAGAAAGCACTAACTCAAGTTCAACTTCTAATAGATTTGTCCTAAACCTGCTTCCTTCTTGCAGGACGTCTGGACATGTGGATAAATTTGCTGACTACATGGTGAGAGATGACAAGACAGGAGAATGCTACCGAGCAGATCATCTTCTCAAAGGTGAATTCATGGCATGGACAGAGAACAGAGAAAATGACAGAATACTAAAATTACTATGTCCAAATACAGCATATATCATAGTAATCTTCTTGATAATAATCTTCTCAGGTGTTCCTCTATCTGACATCTGTCAAGTCATCAATGAATAATGGGAATAATCATTTGACATTTAAATAGAGTGTATTATAGATTTTGCCTCACATTTTCTGGCTGTTAAAAAAAATCAAAGTCAAAGTAGCAAGACAAAAATAAATGAATGCCCCAAAAGTCTGAAAACATTTGCCAAAAATAAAAACAAGGACTCGCTACATGAAGACAGTATGAAGGTTGTTGCATCTAACAGCAAAAGCGTGTATACATTTCCTTTTCCTGCAGGGAGTGAGCTGCATGTTGTCTCACACATTTTTCGTTGTACATTTTTATTTTTATGATGGACTTGTTGGCCGTTTTATTTTCAGACACATTCCAGGCTTAAACTGATCTGATCACAGACACTAAACACTTTAATAAAAGAAGAATTAAAAAAAAAACCATGCATGTTAATCTTTATGTCTTTTGATTCCTCACAGCTCACTTAAAAAAACTCATGTGTGAGGAGAAATGCTCAGCGGAGAAGATGACTGAGATGGAGGATGTAATCACACAGGTGTGCACTTCACAAACGCACAGAAGCACTGGCGCGTTGGTGAAGAAGTAATCCTCTGATGCATTTGTGGTCCCTCTGTTTCAGATGGATAATTACGCTCAGCGGGAGCTGGCCGGTCTGTTTGTGAAATACAATGTCAAGTCTCCTGCCACAGGAAATGACCTCACACCTCCCAGCTCCTTCAACCTGATGTTTCAGACATCCATTGGGCCTGGAGGAAACATGCCTGGGTACTCATATTTACACCTACAACACCCGTCTCAGGTGTCATTATTTTGCGGCTTTGAAATCATGTGTGCTGATATTGATTTTGCAGCTACCTGAGACCTGAAACAGCACAAGGAATGTTCCTCAACTTTAAGCGCCTGTTAGAGTTCAACCAGGGAAAGCTTCCCTTTGCTGCTGCTCAGATCGGAAACTCCTTCAGGAATGAAATATCCCCTCGCTCTGGACTCATTCGTGTTAGGTGATCAGGAACTCTGTTTAAAGTGAATTATCCCTGAATTCAATGGATATTGAGTGAAACATTAACTTCTCCTGCTTACAGGGAGTTCACCATGGCTGAGATCGAGCACTTTGTGGACCCAAATGAGAAGGTCCACCCGAAATTCTCCAGAGTGGCCGACCTGGAGATCATGCTGTTCTCCTCCAAGGCTCAGACCAGCGGACAGTCTGCACAAATGATGAGGCTGGGAGATGCTGTGGAGCAGGTGGGTAACATTTTTCACCGACTATTCCCCCTGAAATGTTAAAATGTCTGCTGAAACATGTAGACCATAAATCAAAGCATGAATAGAAACAGGTTTGCTAGTTCATTCAGTATTTAATGCACAGCTTCATGTTCACTGTCTGTCTGATGCAGCGAGTCATCAACAACTCTGTGTTGGGTTACTTCATTGGAAGAATCTACCTCTATCTGATAAAAGTGGGACTGTCCAAAGACAAAGTGCGCTTCCGTCAGCACATGGAAAACGAGATGGCTCATTACGCATGCGACTGCTGGGATGCCGAATCCAAAACCTCCTATGTAAATATTTTTTTCTGTTACTCCCACATACAGAATTATAAAACCAATCCAAAAACATTGTCCTCTTTTGATCTTGTTGTTATTCCATTGCGGGTTTTTTTTTCCTTTCTCAGGGTTGGATCGAAATTGTGGGCTGTGCTGATCGCTCCTGTTATGACCTTTCATGTCACTCCAGAGCCACCAAAGTCCCCCTAGTAGCAGAAAAGATATTAAAAGAGCCCATATCCTTTTATATAGCACTAATTTACAACAACAGTTCACCAAACAGTGGGCGATGTCTCACTGGCTTCATCCATCATTTCTAATTGTGTGTTTTCAATTAAAAAAAAAAATGTGTCAAATAATCATAAAAAAATAAAATTACAAGAAAGACTAAGGCTACGCAGCACCTGTGCTTGCATTTATTCCTCTACTACAAAGTGCCAAAAACTTTACTGTCAGTATTCTGAAAATCTGTCCCAGTTTTACGCCTTAATTTCTTCTCACAAAACGGTAAATGTTGTCCAGTTTGAGCCCAACAAGGGAGCCATTGGAATGGCCTACAAAAAAGATGCCAAGCTGGCTCTCGAGTACCTGGCTGTCTGTGATGAGTGCTACATCAGCGATCAGGAGAAGCTTCTCAGTGAAGCAGGGTAATTAATGACAGTGCCTGCTGTTCACAACCATAAAGTTCATTTATGAATGATTTTGTGTATAACTCTGTGACCTGGTGATGCTGTGCTTCTGTCTGTAGGGAGTTCAGCTTTGAGACAGAGGGCAAAACCTTCAAGCTCACCAAAGACATGGTCAGTGTGAAGAGGTTCCAGAAAACCCTGCATGGTAAGAGATGACATCAAACCTGTTTTTTTTTAAATGCCAGAGTAGAAGAATTACTTTGGAATGGGGGAAAAAAACTTAATTGTCTGTTTTGTATTTCCGTGCCACAGTGGAGGAGATTATTCCCAATGTGATTGAACCCTCCTTTGGCATAGGCAGAATCATGTACTCTATCTACGAGCACTCATTCCACATCCGGGAGGGGGATGAACAGAGGACGGTAAGGATGCTCCGCAACAGGAAACAGATCTTAGTCACAGTTACATGCTCGTTTTGTTATAATTTAAGGTGATTTATTTCGTGTCCAGTATTTCAGCTTCCCTGCCACTGTAGCTCCATACAAATGTTCCATCCTGCCTTTGAGCCAGAACCAGGAGTTTGTGCCATTTATCCTCCAGTTAGGTGAGTCTAATGTTTACATTTCAGTAAAGTACTAGGTGTTGGGAATAGCTTTTGGGGAATACCATTGAAAAGTAGGTTGTTTCCACTGGATAGTAGCCTGGCTTAACATAAGTATGATATTTTTCATGTTCACATGACTGTATGGTTTTGTCAGGGTTAAAGTGTAGTGTGACGCACACTAAAAATAGCTACAAGTCTTGCAATATTGAGTATACATGGTAGTTTACTTGGTGAGCTTTAGAGGTTGTCAGGTGTAGCTGTACTTTAGCTCTGCTTTTCCCCTGTTTATTGCTTCATATTTAAGCAAATTTCCCAAAGTTTCAATCAGATGGTTTTCTACATGAAAATAAATATGAGATTTGATTCCCTCCTCACTTTGCCATCATCTTTCTGCCTTCAGCTGAGGCTATGACCAGAAATGGTGTGTCTCACAAGGTGGACGACTCTTCGGGGTCCATCGGCAGGCGCTACGCACGGTCAGATGAGATCGGAGTGGCGTTTGGAATCACCATTGACTTCGACACAGTGAACAAGACGCCTCACACGGCCACTCTGAGAGACCGCGACTCAATGAGGCAAATCAGGGCTGAGGTAGAACAGTTAACTATTTCTAATTAAAAAACTGTCATATCTGCTATTTTGTTGTTTTTGTTGTTGTTTTCTTCTTTTGGGTATTAATATAAAAAAATATATCACAGGTCACGGAGTTGCCAGACATTGTACGAGATCTGGCTAACGGCACCTTGAAGTGGGCTGATGTGGAGAGCAAGTTCCCCTTGTTTGAAGGACAGGAGACCAGCAAGAAGGAGTAACCATCCATTCATCCATCTATGAAAACCAAAAAAAAAATCAAATACAGTGTTATTTTCCATTTGTATCCACACACTGTGAATTTTGAATTTAATTGTCTGCCTTACAGTTTGATTACATTTCAGATGTACAAACTTCTAGGATTGCATCTGCTCATATATACTATGAAAGCAGAGAACAGTTAAAAGCCTATATTAATTTTTTTATATCTTAACCTTTGGTTGGCCTTGTCAAATAAACAAACTAAATGACAAACTGTATTGTATTTTGTGATATTGTTTTACAGCTCCCAGTTTGTTGTTCGAATCTGAGACATGGAGCTTTGGCTACAGGCAGCTCAAAATTGCAGCAGGCTTAGACCATCCCAAAACAGATCTGACAACTCTGGAAAACTGCATGTAGAGAGAAACGATGTGGCTCTTTTTTATTTAAAACTATAAAAATAGTTCCCCAAATCTTCAAATTGTTATTTTAGACAGTGTAATGCAATATTTAACTAAAGCCTCTTCAGTATTAAATTAACGAATGGCTTCCATGAATACATTTCAGTGGGTTTTGTTAACTTGTTGCTGCATATTATCAAATATATGCAATAACTTATGAGATGCCAACATAAGTGCTGTATGGCTCATAGTCTATTATACTGATTTAGCAGTCCTCTTGTTCCGCCCCTCTGTGTCAGTGCACAAGGTATAAATACATCATGTCACCTTTAACGGGTGGCAGCTCCCTCTCAGGGAGTCAGAGGGACCTGCAGCCTGACCTGCACTCTGTAGAAGCGCAGCAGATGTAAAAGTTTATCTTTGTTTCCATGTTTCTTTTTTTTTTTTAATGTGACATTTTAAAGTGCCTTTGAAACAATCTGAATTTAAAAAAAAAAAAAACTTCTTTGGGCTTACTGCGATCAAGGTCAGTATCACAACAGGTGGTGTGGAGGACAAAATGAAGTGCATGACCGTGTGGCATTTCAGCAGCTCATTCAGACACTGTGAGCTTTCAGCTCAGGAATGGGTTTTTAATGTTTTTTATCATTATTTCGATTAGCGCTGTTGGATTTTGCTCTTACAGCAACACAACGGTTTTACTATGTCCAGCATGCGTATGCTACAATTCATTGCAGAAGAGTTGTTCGGTTAAAAATAGCAGGCAGCTGCACTTTGTTGTTGCTGCCTCTAAATTCTAATCGACCCATCTACACAAGCCAGAGAGAGATGTCATTCCTAAGTGACTGAGGCTTAAAATCAGGCATTATTCTGCAAGCTTTCGGGAACAGAATTTCTTAAATAAGAAGGCGAAAACAAGTGCTTATGGTACCAAAGAAGATGCATCAGGATTCACAAAGCAGTAGGTGAATAAATGAAAAGTTCCAGTCTTTGCTATTTTAGGAAGATGTAGCAAAAGTGAACAAATTCTTTAAGTTTGCAGTGAGTAACATGCAGATGCATTTATTTGCAAATCAAATCAAAAAAGCAGTGCCTCAGTGTGAAAGCACTTTAACTGTGTCTCAGCTGTGGACAATAATGTTATAAATATATTCAAGTACTGCATAAGTACTATTTTAGGTTGTCTGCTTGTAATTTGTCTATGTTACTACACTATTTTGGGAAAAGGAAGAATTTTTTTATTCCCCTATATTTATTTTAGTTGCTTTTATATAGATATCTACAGATTAAACAGTGGTTCTCAAAATGAGGTACGGGGACCAACAGGGGTCTGCAAATTAATTTACTGTAAATCAGGAAACTGTGTTGCATCAAAGTGCATATAGCACGGACTGTATATAAAAGATGGCTGTAGCTTTCAGCTCTGAAAAGTGAAGCTAATGCAGAAGCACATTAAACGTGTATTTTTTTTTACTGACCAGGCAAAATGCCCCTGTGACCTCAGGAAACACTTGCTGGGTTTGTTGTCTCGGTTGCTAGTTTTTAATAGTACTGAAGAAAATTCTGGTGCTTGTTAGAGTCAAGAAGGATGATACAGTGTGCAAGTCCTGTGACTGACAAGTTGCAACCCTGTGGTGGAGCAGATCCCTCGGTTTCTCAGTCAGATCCGCCCCTCACAAGATGGCAACTTGAAAGGTGTGGGCAGTTTACGCCAATAAAACCAGCACATCATGTGAATTACTTTCTCCCATGTTATCACAGGGCCATTAGAAACCGATATGATTGTGACCAATCATGTCGTTCTGTCATGAAGTCATTAATTTCTCTCAGGGTGAAATCAAGCCGTCCTGCTGCTGTATCGCTTCCCTTATTAGCCAGCTGGCTAGCTTGCGAGCACAGAGAAATACCTGAGTCAGACCACGTCATCAGTTAAGTCTAAAACTTTCACCGGTGATTTGTTCCTGGATTAAACTACCCAACAGTAAATAAACCAACATAGCACACATTTAAGTACCACATAATGCTAATGTGTCAGCCATAGTGATCCAGTAATATGAAAATATAACACAGAAGGAGGCCATCCTGCTGAATGAGTGCAGGTCTTTTACTCTGAGGTATATTGCCGCTCTGGTTTTCCCCTAAATAATCTCCATCACCCGTTTAATAATCTGCAAAATTAGCAGTTAATACATCCGTTTGATGAATATAAAAATATAATTACACTAAATGTCCTGAGATAGTCACAGATTAACCATGGACAGGAAGCAAATGGCTTTTGTTACTTTCCATGTCTGATAATGTGTCACAGAAAGTTCAGAAGTCTATTTTAGTTGGATTATACAAAATAATGGAATACATTTTCTCATACAAACACTGCAATAGCACTGCGACACTTTCATTTTTATTTTTAGGATTGCAGCTGTTCATGAAGAATAATGTGTCCCCCCTTCCTGTTGTACATCAGTGAGTGGGATCTAAAACATAATCAGGGGAAACCAATCAGGATATCTGTTTTATATCTAGGCAGGATAAGATAACTGTGCAGTGCTATTTGGTGCCACTTCAGAAGTAAAACGTGTTTTAGGTGTGGCCTACAGATAAAGTGCCGACTACTCTGACTTCTCAACGGTTTGTGTTCAGGAGCCTCCGGAGCACCGCTCTCTCCCGACTGCACCACCATGGGGATCAAAGCCGCTCTTCCAAAGTATGAGATTTATTTCTACAACACTGTTTTGTGTCTGGCCATGTTCTGGGCCACCAGCTGGATCTTTGAGGTGTCCAGTTGTGAGTATGAGTAAACATGATGAATATGATGCATATTATATTTGATCATTTGTATTGAAAACTACCCAGAAGACCATTCTATTTAAAGGTTGTTTATTTTATCCTCAGAGTTTGACATTTGCTAAACCTTTAGGGTCAATAACTGTATCAAAATGACTATAAAGTACCAGCTAACCACTCTCTAATTCAGTGATTTTATCCTGGACTATCAATTCTTTGTAACCAAATTATTGCACAGATTAAATGTAAAAAAAGGGACTGAAATCAAGTTTGAATAAAGTATCTTCCTTCTTGTTCCACATCAGGATACAGTAGATTCCCCTGAATGTAAGGTTCATGTGGAACTGTAGCACAGTCACGTACAGACAATACAATGTGAGTACAGTGTAAGTATCGGGGCAGTGTCACAGAGTGAGGGTGAAGAGTCTGAGCTATGCAGATCATGCTGAGGAGAACAGGTGTCAGTATTAATACCACAGAGCACAAGAAGAAAATAGGCCCTCTGTATGGCCTACATTTGTTTCACTGTCACTGCAGCTAAAGTTTGGCATTTGTACTCAAGGGCAAGAAGACAAAACATGTTGAACAGAAACTCTTGGTTGCTGTACCAAAGTATAAATTGTCCTCATCTTTTTTTCCCAATCCTATTGTCAGCCAATGCAAACAGAAAGACGTTCAAAACCAGCGTGAAGCCAGGATGGTACTACTTTGGGAGGAAAATGGTAAGAAAAATGCTTGCAGATCATTTGTCATTAAAAAAAGAAAGTGTTTCTGATGTTTAATTTTGTGCTCACGGGTCTACAGGAAACGGCAGATTTTGAGTGGATGATGTGGTTTTCCACCTTCAGAGAGCACATCCTATTTGCTCTCTCTGGTCATGTGCTGTTTGCCAAGATCTGCTCCATGCTGGCTCCACAGGTGCTTCTGCTCATAGATTGATGGATTATTTTCATTGAGCTGCTGTAGGTGGATTTATGTAGTATAGAACCGATTCAATATTTACTGCTAGGGTTAATAATCCGAGCTGTTGTTTTGAGGGGAAGTTGATGAATTTGGAGGTAATCCTCCTTCTTCATTATTCCATATTCCGTACTGGTCAGTCCAATGATGCTGTACAAGAACAGTTCAAATAAGTCATTAAAAGCCAAAATTTACCATGACATTCATGCCCGCGATGAGTGTATGTAAACTGCTGACCACAATAGCACCTTAACTGGCATGACTTTTTTTTTGTTTCTTTTAAACATGTGCAGACACTATTTTTGTGTCCCACAGTACAGGTCCTTGGTATACATGGTGTACGGTCTGCTTGCTGTGTGGACCAGCATGGGCTGGACCTACGTCACCCTCATCCTCTCCCACTGTATCCTGCTCTACAGCATCTCCTTAGTGAAAATTCGCTGGCTTTGCTTTGTCACTGGTCTTTGTACCCTGGCTACATTCAAGTGTGAACCCTTCATTTCCTGGCAGGTAAACTGCTTTGTGCTCATGCCCCCTCAGTATATTAGCTACATATTTTTCATGTTTCCCCACATCTTCTCTCCACAGGCAGGTTTCGTGGAGGGGGACTTTGAGCTGCGTCCCGTTTTCTTCTATGGAGGATGTGGGTTTACAATCATGCGCTGTATGAGTTTTGCTCTGGAGAACTGTGAAAGAAAAGATGGGAACTACAACATCCTGGAGCTGCTCAAGTACAACTTCTACCTCCCTTTCTTTTACTTCGGGCCCATCATGACTTTTGATAAATTTTATGTTCAAGTAAGTTGAACTAGGTTCTTATAATAATTCAGCTTTCATTTACACCTTACAAGAAAGCAACCCATCCTGCACACCAAAAAAAGGTGAAGAGTTTCCCCATGTCTAACGAAAATGTATTTATGTCTCCATCAGCAATAAAGTTAGCCTGACTTACAGAGTATCCCTTCATAACAGTGCTCTTGCTCTACTGAGATTGAAAGTTTCTCTCTCTCTATAGCTGTGACATGTGTTTGCTGCCCTCTGCAGGTCAACAGGTCTGATCTGACCAGGAAAGAGCGGGAGATGTGGAACATCAACCTGCATGGCGTGATCCACCTAATCGTCATCATTGTAGTGGACATCCTCTTCCACTACATGTACATCCTCACCATCCCCACTGACATGAAGCTGCTGAAGCACTTGTCTGACTGGGCTCTAGGTGTGCGCCACTTCACTAAAAAATCCTATTTTAATATTTTTAATCCCAATTGCACGTGAAAATGCACAAATGAAGAGTGAGCATTACAAGCTATGTGACAGCTTTGACACTACACAAACAAACATTATCTACTCTCCAGCAGCGTGTATGTTTTTTTCAAAGATTTTAGTTTTCATCTTGAAACCTTCAGTCTTTTATTGCAGTTTCAATTTAATTTATTTGAACGGAAAAGAAACTGACAGCAGAACTGATGCCGTTGCATTGTTTCCAGTGGGTCTGGCTTACTTTAACCTGGTGTATGACTGGGGAAAAGCAGCTGTAATGTTTGGAGCCATCAGCACGGTGTCCAGACTGGATCACCTTGACCCTCCTAAACCACCAAAATGCATCACCATGCTCTATGTGTTTGCTGAAACGTGAGTGAAGCTTGATCACACAAGATTAATACCAGGAGTGTATATGGTATATGTAGTATTAAATCTGATGCTTGTTTTGTAGCCATTTTGACAGAGGGATCAACGATTGGCTGTGCAAGTAAGTGTCTCAGAAAGGCCTGCATATTAAAGTCATGTTAATCATGTGGAAAATAGAAGTTCTGATGAAGCCCTCATCCACAGGTATGTGTATAATTACCTGGGTGGAAAGCATGAGAACGTGGTGGAGGAGCTCGTGGCTACACTGTGCACCTTCGGCATCACAATCCTCTGGTTGGGACCCTGTCAGGTGGTCCTGATCTGGGCTTTCCTTAACTGTTTTGGTCTCAACTTTGAGCTGTGGACCGCCAAGTTCTTCTCCATGGAACCATTTGCCTCTTTTGAGGTTGGTTAGAGGAGGTTGCCTGTACATTTCAACAAGTGACTTATAATGGATAAGGGATTTAATGTGCATGTTGTATATAAATAATGGTTTGCAGATAGCAATGTCAGAGGCAATGACCCGTCGCATCAGAGCCATCTTCAACACCTTCAACTTCTGGAGCATTGTGTTGTATAACGTTCTGGCCTTGAACAGTCTGGAATTTGCCAAGTTGGTTGCCAAACGGCTGCTTCTCAAAGGTGATTCTGGTTTTTCATTTTGAAGGAGGTTTAATTTCTTACTAGCTCTAATTAACAACAAATTACCTTCCCAGGCTTCCCCATAACCACCATCATGGTTATGTTTGTGACCTACTGTCTGATTCAAGTGATCAAGGAGCAAGAGAGGAGACGGGCCCTTGTAGACGATCCCGATCCCCTCCCACCCGCACCGCCTCCGAACGCCGTCGCCAGTCCTCCCACATCTGCAACTTCACCTGCTGCTGCTCAGCCAGTGGCAGATCCCAGCAAAGAAAAAGCAGAGTAGATATTTGATATTTAACAAATGGTTCAAAAAAAAATGCTAAAAACATGCTAACAGTGATATGTGTCTAGATTTTATAACATGGGTTTTAAATGGATGTGGAAAACATCACTGTGAATAAATGGCAAAGTATTTTTGTCTAAAGGAGAATTCACAAATATTTAATGTAACATATACTGGCAGGACAAAAAAATAAATAAAACTACAATGTAGGGACTGCAAAAATAAACTGCAAAGATTTGTTCAAGCATTTATATTTTTGTCTTTATCGTAGGTTTTTGACCTTTCTGATTGAAACTGTTTGGGCTTTTTACACTACATGAGTCAGCGTGGAGTCTTCTCATAGGACTGTGAGCTATTTCTGTTGCATTGCATCAGCATTTTGTCACTGAAATCCTGCTTGATGCTTCCATATGGAAAACACTTTTAACACTGTTGGGAGGGAGTGCTACAGACACCTGTGATGAATCATTGCTTTGACCAGAACTGGGCAATAAAATACATTTAATGACATGACATTCTCCTCTTTGTTGCTAGGGTAACTTTATCAGGTAAATTACACAAACATATAAAAATGTATGCAAAATATGCAATAATAAAATATATTAGTAATAGAAATCATTTTTAATAAGGGTACCATCAGAATATCTGCTAACACTCAACTCAGAAGTTGGCCCCTTTAATGGAAATGAATGGCCCATTTTATCTCATGCATTAAGGTAAGTTGGGCCAGTAACTAAAAATGCTATTCATAAAAATTTGTTTTATTTAGGAACACACCAGCATTTTTGCTGGGTTGGTGTGATTAGTGCATGCCTTTCTGAATTTGGTTATACTACAATAGGATGAACAGGCTTTTTGGCAACATTAAAACACCATGTCTTAGTGTTTTCTTGAGGAAACAATAATTTTCATACTGACAGTACCAATCTATTAGAACACGAACAAACTGAGACCTGTCAGCTTAGCATTAAGACTCGTAAAGAAGAAAGCAACTAGCCCAGCTAAGCAAGTGTTTTTTTTAAATTACCAGGCAGAAAAAAGTATATTGTCAAAATGAATTATCCAATTGTAGGATCCAATAACAGCGTGACCAATTCAAGTCATAAAAAGTAGTAAGCTATTCACCAACATTTCTTAAACTTTTTGCCATTTAAAGTGTAATTTTGTTATCGATATATACAATTTAGGGTAAAAGCTAATGAAAAGTTAGCAAACCTAAAAAGAAACATGCTCCAAATCACACAATTTAGTTAAAGTTTAGTTAAAGCTTAAAGGTAACATTGTTACAGCTAATCTTTAATATTTAACTTACTTGAATATCTGGACATTCTTTGCTTGTAATCATCCTTTAGAAATTAAAAAGCGCACTATGTTCAATATTCACAGTACATTACAACAAATCTATAAGTCATTTCAGAGTGTGTGTGTTCCAGAGTCATCATCACATGAGTAATACAACAAAATGCTAAGATGACTCTCTCACATAGGCCTCCTTAACTATCTACTCCAGGGTCCCCCCATGACTCATGGTGGACACGGTTCCCATTAAGCAGTGTGTCAGCTATCTGTGAGTGGGTGGATTTTCCTGGGGAGTGGGTAGCTGTGGAGTTTGACAAGGGGAAGCGTAGATATTAAATTTCATGTTCCAGAATAAAGCCCATTGCTCCACACCGAGCACCAAGTCTATAAATAAACCTCCAGTTGGAGTTCAGTTGAAGGGTCAGGACAGCTGAGGAAGTGGGCTGTCTCTGGTGTGCCTGACTGCTCTTTTAAATCCTCTTTCCAGGCCAGAAACTAGAACAGCTTGGCTATAGAGGAGATCCATTTTGTTTGACTTTTACAGCCCTCGAAAGGATCTTCATACTCCTCCTGCCAGGAACAATGGCTCTGCCTATGAACCCAATGGACGAGCCCAGAGTGTACCAGCAGACTCTACTCCAGGATGGCCTGTATGACCTGCTGGAGAATGACAAACTGGTTGACTGTGTGCTGAAGATCAAAGACAAGGAGTTCCCCTGCCACCGGCTGGTTCTGTGTGCCTGCAGCTCGTACTTCCGCTCCATCTTCCTTTCTGACCTGGAGGAGAGCAAAAAGAGAGAAATTGTCCTAGAGGATGTGGAGCCTGGTGTCATGGGGCTGATCCTGAAATACCTGTACACCTCCAAAATCAATGTGACAGAGCAGAATGTCCAGGATATCTTTGCTGTTGCCAATATGTACCAGATCCCTTCAATTTTTACTGTATGTGTGTCTTTCCTACAAAAGCGCCTGAGCCTGAGCAACTGTCTGGCTGTCTTCAGGCTCGGTTTGATGCTGGACTGTCCCAGGCTGGCCATCTCTGCTCGAAACTATGCCTGCGAGCGCTTTCAGCTCATCTCCAAAGATGAGGACTTCCTCCAGCTGCTCCCCAGTGAGCTGGCAGCCATTTTATCAAATGACAATCTAAACGTAGAGACAGAAGAGAAGGTGTTTGAAGCTTTGATGAACTGGGTATCCCGGGACAAAGAGAACAGAGAGAAAGAGCTGCCAGGTTTGCTGGATTGCGTCCGTCTGCGTCTCGTCAGTGAGGAGTATCTGAAAGAAAAAGTAGAGAAACACAAACTGATCTCATCCAATCCTGAGCTGCAGCAGAAACTCCAGCTGGTTAAGGATGCCCATGCAGGGAAAATGCCACAAGTTAAAAAAAGCAAAAGTAAGGAGGAGGAGGAGGATGGAGCAGAGAATGATAGAGAGAGCAAAGATAAGGATGAAGAGGGCCTTCTCCCAAGCATCCTGAATGATAACCTTCGATTTGGGATGTTTGTCAGAGACTTGATCCTGATGGTTAATGATGCCGGCGCTGTGGCCTATGACCCGTCAGGGAACGACTGCTTTCTGGCATCAGTCTCCACACAGATTCCCAAGAACCACACCAGCCTGGTTACCAAGGAGAACCAGATCTTTGTGGCTGGAGGATTATTCTTTGATGAGCAGAACAAGGAGGACCCACTGTGCTCGTACTTCCTGCAGGTAGGAAAAGTTGTAGACAGTTTGTAGAGAGGGCAGAAAATTTTGCAATTACAGAAAAAGGTCTCAGTTCTTAAACGAAGATTGTATGAAATAATGCCCAAACACCTCAAATAATATTGTTTATGTACATGTATTAGTACAGTAAGGATATTTTACTACAGTGTAGTTCAGGTGGCATGAACTTAAACATTTACAAATGCTTGGCTCCTTTGCCCGCAGTATGACCCAGTCAGTGCCGACTGGCTCGGCATGCCTCCCCTTCCGTCTCCCCGTTTTCTGTTTGGAATGGCCGAGGCGGAGAACTCCATCTTTGTGTTGGGAGGCAAGGAGCTGAAGGAGCAGGAGCACATGATGGATTCAGTTTTGATATATGACAGACAGTGAGTAAAGCCCTCAGTTCGTGAATGAAATTTTAGGGGGGGGAACTGGGTTTGTCATTCTGATTAACTTTCTTGTGTGTTTTTTCATTCACAGCTCCTTTAAATGGGGTGAGTCAGAACCGATTCCATACCCAGTTTATGGACATGCAACATTATCCCATAATGACACTGTATATGTGATTGGAGGAAAGGGAGACAATAAGTGAGTACATGCTGCAAGCAAAATATTAAGTGTGAACCTAAAAGGCTTCATGCTTTAAACAAGAATGGTTTTCTTTACCTCAAAGGTTACTACTGTGTCTTCTTTGTCTGTTTCGAGCATAGGAGCTGTCTAAGGAAGATGTGTGCCTATGATGCCAAGCGATTTGAATGGAAGGAGCTCGCACCCATGAAGCATGCACGCTCCTTATTTGGAGCCACCGTTCATAAAGACAAAATATATGTGGCAGGAGGCGTCACTGACAATGGCCTGGCTGACTCTGTGGAGGTGTACGATATCGCTACCAGCAAGTGAGTTCCTTAGAACCAGTGTCCAAGTAGGCAATGCATTCTTCCTCTCAAATAATTAAAAAAAAAAGCTTTCATGGGGAACATTCTGCCATTATCTTGGTGTAAAGTTAATACGCACAATAAAAAGCAAGGAAGCTGTGGAAGGGGCCCAAGCACACTGTAATGCAATTAAACATCCACAGTTAACTTTAAAGCTCTTATGAAAACCGTTCCTATAATCTCAATAGTAGGCTTGAATCTGCCATATTGTCCCTAAAAATATTCCAATTAACTGCTTGATTCCCCCCAAATTTATTGCAGTTTATCTCACTGAACATCTTTTTGTATGTGTGCCAACACGTTGCAGGTGGTCCGACTTTGTGCCATTTCCTCAGGAACGCAGCTCTCTGAGTCTCGTGTCTTTGGCTGGTTCCCTCTATGCTGTAGGAGGTTTTGCCATGATGCCTTTAGAGGACAGCGATGAGGTTCTTCCTAAAGAGATGAATGACATCTGGAGGTGGATCGAAACAGACATTTTTTTTTTTAAAGTTCTTTCAACTGTTAAATTGTCTTTATAAGGCTGGAATCTGAATCACATTTAATGTTTTCTCAGTAAGTGCTAATGTTTAAAATGTTACTCTGTGAACGAATGTCCAACTTTTACCTTTCGTGGCTGTTAGGGTCCCTAATCCATTCAAAAGAATGCAACATATAAGATGCCATAACCGTGCTACAGTTCAACAAGCTTTTCATAGTGCAGATAATTATTTACAAAGATTAAACACAAATAATGGAGATGGGAATCCTGGCAAAAACAATGAAACATGTCTTTTAACCTCCTCAGGTATAATGAGACGGAGCAGCAGTGGACCGGGATCCTCAGAGAGATCAAGTACGCTTCAGGGGCCACAGTTTTGGGGGTGCGGCTCAATACCTTGCGTCTCACCAAGATGTAAAACCCCCTCCTCATTTGTCTGCAGAAATCTATTTAGTTTACAGTTGTTGTATGGGAGTCCAAAGACAGGTTCAGGGCCACAGAAATTAATATTCAGCTTAGGGTGTTTATTGTTCTCTTTATTTTTCACATTTTTTGTTGCTGTTCTAATTATGACTAATTTGTGTAATGGAGAGGGTTTTTTTTTTTTTTTTTTTGACTGATGAGTTTATATTTGTGTTTCTGCCATTTTAATTTGATAGATTGTAAAACTGAAAAGTCAGTAGCTTACAGACATCTGTTGCACTGTATGGAAGAAATAAAAGATATTTAACACTGACTAAATACAGTATAATATTGAACAGACTGGAAAATATAAGCATTTCCCAACAGATGGCAGCAAAAGTATAACATACTTACCTTCAAAAAAAAAAAAAAAAGCACTACTGGAACACAACACAGAAGTGTGACAAAATTTCCACTAAGTAGCAATAAAAAACAAACAAAAAAAAACAAAACACACCACACATCTGAATTTGCAATAATATATCTATACTGTTTAATATTGAAATGATTTCATTATGCTCTGTTGTGTTACAGACAGTAAACACTAGTCAATAATACAATAAAAGACAGAAAATACAGTCTAATGTTATTAGCACCTCTAGACACTACTGTCCTTGTACTGTTTTTAGTATTTTATCATAGCTGAACGTGACGACTACTGCCTACACATGGGCTTTGTACACCAGAGTTAACTAAGTCGTAGCGTTAACATTATAAAGTAGAGAGTCAGCAAATAACAGTACACGTTATGATTTCTTTAACACAGCTGCAGTATGAGTAAGGGAAATGCAATGTGATGAGGATGTGGATATTACAGCTTAGAATCGACTACGGCATTGATGCCTATGATTACCATCACATGTAGCTTTACTCAGAAACAGGAGAAAAGCCACCATAAAACATAAAAAAAGTAACTAAACTTTAACATGCAAAAAAAACCCCCACTTGTTTCACAATTTTAGTTTATATGGAGCCCTGAAAAAAAAAGGTTAAAAAAAGAAAGAAAGAAAAAAGATTCATTTTAATTTGAATGTAAAAATATTCTGTATATACATAAACACAATTTCAGTGGGTTAATAAAACAAGAAAAAGTTGTTTATTTCAGTCTGGTATGCTGTGGTTTACTCATTTTATTCACTAGGTCACATGCTCCTTGGTTTTCCCCACTTCATGCTTTTTGTCCTATTGATGTCCCATTTTCCTCTCCACATGTTTAAATTTTCCTAATGCATATATAATAACTATGGGTTAGTATTTGTTGATAGCAGTAACTGGTTCGAGATTTATATACTACTTGGGGGGGGGAATTTAGAGTGCTTTGTGGCTAGCTTAACTGAAAACACACTGGTGGTATCACACTGCCCACAAGCGTTGTTGGCTAGCTACATAGCTGAAGATGTACATTTCTGTCATAAAAGTACCTCAGCCAGGATGTTAATCAATCTAATATTCAAAAACAAAGTTAGTTAGTAACAGTCAATCTAAAGTTTGGCATTTGATGTCAGGACAGAAGCAATGAAAAATTTTATTTTCGTGCTAGCATTTAGTTTGTTATGTTAGCTTTTTAAAGGTTAAACAACTCAACGGAAGTTAGTCTGTTCATTATTTTCCTCAATGGATTATTCCTTTGTCTATAAATTATTTATTTATTTTTTTAATTACAAAATTTCCAGGGCACAAGTTCTGTTGTCATTTGTTTCTGTCCATCAGTGGAAAACCTAGAGATAATTAGTTTAATATCAAAAAAGATTTAGTAACTCAACCAAATAAACACAATATAGACAAAAGTACTGGGCTATCTACACATTACACCTACAAGAGCTGCTCAGCCATGAAGCTCCCCACGCACAGTTTTGTTGCTGATGTTAATACCAGGAGGAGGTTTGGAGTAGCAACTCCTGCTCTGTAACTTGCTCTGGTTCCTAAACACCTCCACTTTGCAATAATACCACTTACACTTGATTACAGACGAACTGGGAGAGAAGAATTCTCTGAGATCTTTAGAGCAAGCCATTCTTTCACAAATGTTTGTAAAGGCAGATTACATGGCTAGGTGCTTGATTTTATACAGCTGTGGCAATGGGACTGAAAACCCCTGAACTCAAAGATTTAAGAGATGAGACCCAATACTTTCATCTATATAGTGTATTTATATTTGAGAATTTGGAACAAGTGAAAACTTCTTAAACTCTGCTTTTATTGCACTAACACTGTTACTTTTTGGTGTTATTAGTTTAGTCAGTTTTGGGGCTCCATGTATTTACCCACAAACTAGCGGATTAAAAAAAAACAAC